>CM071861.1:2898961-2923959 GCA_036759665.1 Gynandropsis gynandra | reverse complement strand
TCCCCAAGAATAAAATGTTGTTGCACAAGAAGAAATAGAAACACAAGCCGCTGGAACAAATTGGAAACACAAAGGCGCTGCACAAGAAGAAGAAGAAACACAAGCCGCTGGAACAAATTGGAAACACAAAGGCGCTGCACAAAAATGGAAATCGATTGGAGCGACAAAACGGAAATCGGCTGGAGCAAGAAAAAGGAAACCAAATGCTGCACGACTGAAGAGAAGAAATGAAATAGACATTGTACAAGAAGAAAAGAAACAGCCGCTGCACAAGAAGAAAGGAAACAAAAGAAAATGGAAACCGAGAAAAAGGAAACGAGTAGAGAAGAGGAAATCAATACGAAAAAGAAAGAAGGATAGCTTAGATTTGGCCAAGAGTAGTTTGGACAGAGAGAGACAGGCTGGAGGAGGACGATTTGGAGCTGAAGAAGAGAAGGTAAAATATGTTTTTGTTTTATTTTATGTTTAGCGAGTCGTTTCATAGCTACGGGTTAGAGAGTTTTGCTTAATGCTTGGTGGTTCTTAATGCATTTATTTCTGTATGCAACTTGAATAAATGATTATGGTATTTGATCATTTTCAGAATGGTTGGTTGTTCTAAATCCTTTTGTTCTTGTATGACACTTGAACGAACGATTAAAGAAGTCTAATGAATCTACGCCAAGGGATTAAATTTTAGAACTTTGCTATGATAGGATCTTAATCGATTAGAATCTATGCAAGGTCGGTCGATTGAACCTAGGGATTAAGATAGCGGTCTTAATGCATCTAGTAGGTGAGATTATGTAGTTGGAAGATTGGTGGTACGATGTTAGATAGGTGACAAGTCTACGCCAGTCAATTCCTAAGATAGAGGTTGAATTCCCTGAATTCGTGATAATATCTAAGACCAATGATCTTCGTTAGCACTTCATTGCATTACTGTGCATCTCTCGAAACCTGTGGTGTTTAGTTTATTGAGTTTATCTTGTTTAGTTAGTTTAGTCTTTGCTTTACATTCCAACTACTCATTGATATATTATTCGTCCTACTCATTAGTTTGATAACGTTACATTGGTTCCCTAGTGTTCCACCCTGGTACTACACGAGCCATATTCTAACAGAAACGTTAGTCTAGGTATTTATTATTCGAGATTAACCACATCAAGTTTTTGGTGCTGTTGCTGGGAAAATATTATGGTTTTAGAGTTAGGATACTTTTGAATTAGGTTATAGTCTCTTCCGGAGTCTTTAGTTGTTTTCATTTTTTTTTTCTTTTCTTTTTGACTCAATTTTTTACTTCTCGGAGCTTAATCGATTCTTGTATTTTATTTTGTCAGGTAACATGAATGAGGTGCATTCTTTATACGCCGGTATAGCTAAAGTAAAAGATAAAGTTGCGGGAATTTATCATATGTCGTCTAAATCATGATGTCCGCACTATTCAGAGTAGTCATGTTAACAAGAAGTTCAAGGGTATGTGGAAGTGAATTACGTGAGCAAAAATCAGCCCTGGGTGAACACGTACAACCCTGGATGGAGAAATCAACCCAACTTCTCATACAAGAACTCAGACGGTGCATTTAATGCATAACAACTATTGGGAAACTTTCAGTCACAAGTGATGCAAAGAAACCAAAATCATCGGTCGAGAATGCAGCCCTATAATCAATGATATCAGCCACATGCACTATAGCCAATCCTACCCGAAGCAGCCCCCGATGTTATCCCCATGTTCGCTCGCCTCCTCCAAGAACAGCAAAATCAAAACAATCTCTTGATGGAAGTGAAACCGGAGCAAGACAGTGCCAAGAAGTAGAGTGAGGGCTTTCAAAACCATCGTAGGCAATTGGAAATGCAAGTCGTGCAATTAGCGCAAGAAGCAGCACGACCGCAAGCAATTCCTTAAGAGCACGTCAAGTAAATAAGGGTGGGGACTCTACAATGCTTTCCTGTGTCAAGCTACTCTCTCTTTCTTTCAAGTAAGGAGTGGAAAGACGATGGATCAGTCCGCTCCTTCGATATTTGAAAAGGGTGAAGCTTCAACAACAGCAGCGGAAAAGGCTATTAACAAGCTTAAGGAGAAGCCCGAGGAGGAAGAGGAGCCAAAGTATGTAAAACCAGATTCAAGACCGCCTCCATTACCATTCCCGTAACGTCAATGCAAGAAAACGGTGGATCAACCAAATCCTTTGATATTTGAAAGGGGGAAGCATCTAACACAGCAGCGGATAAGGCTATGGACATTGATGAGCATACGAAGAAATCCGAGGAAGAACTGGAATTCAACTCGAAGGACACACTTAAACAACCATTCTTGATCGATTTGGTGTTCCACGTTGATGTCTTACAGAAATAAGCCGAGGAAGTACTTGAAGAATTTGGGAGTATGGATTCCCTGAAACGAATCTCTTAGCAGCTGGAGAAGGATTATATAAGGACCGAAACAAGCTACTAGATGATTGAAAGAAGAAGGAATCCCCCGACCGAGCGATCCGATCTAAATGAGACGCAAATTAGTGCATAAACAACCCCGAGATGCTATGAAGCTACACCAAACGCCCAGCACCCAATTGGAGCATTGACAAGGCACCTTACGTGAAGATGAAGCCTTCCCCTCAAGGGCTCACACAGCAACAAATTCTGAAAAGTTTAAAAGAAACAAGAGATGAACGCCCAACCGGTTTCATAGAGTGCAAAACTAGACTTATGGACATCACGACCAAGCTATTTGGATTGCACGACTGGTCCTCCATCTTAGGGAAAACCACGACCGAGCTTAGGGAGGATATGAATGATTGTGCAAGGAGCCCAACCGATCTATGTGCTATAATTGAACGGGCATCCTATGCACGCGAGACGCTATGCACACGACGACGACGACGTCCACCAGATAAGTAGAGCACCTTGGTCAGGCTCGTGACCTTAAACAAATGCTTCTCGTGAGGCCACCCGAGCTTCATATCCTTTGTTATTTCTTTTTATTTTTTAGAATGCAACTCTTCTTCTTTTCACACGCATGCACTTAATTAGCAGCCTCGATGTATCGTACTCTCTATTTTGGATTGTGTAACTTTTTGTTACTGGTTTTCCACTTCGAAATCATTCACAATAAAGGAGAGACGCTTTTACCCGGCTGCATCAACTCGGGACAGCAAGCACACACCATGTGTGCACATTCCTACCCTCTTTATCTTCCCCCGAGTTTTTGCATGTGAGTCATCTTTTAGGTTTTGAACACCGGAACGGTGTTCCGTTCAAGTCTGGGGGAGAGGGGAGGGGATATCTTCGAGTTTTATAATTGTGATTAGGATTAGATGCTGATTTCTTTTTTTTTTTATTTTAACATTTACGTTATTTTCGTTAGGATTAGACGGGTGGATCTAGTACAAAATTTTGAACTTTAGCCATGTTCGTGAAACTTTGTCAAATCGGGAACAAAAGTCTAGGCTTGCTGAAAAATAACTTTAGATATCGATTAGTCTAGTAGTTGTGCATTAATCCACAACCTACAGTTGTATTCCGCCCCCAAGGTTTCAATTCCATGTACTTATATCTCCAAGTATATTGTTCATTCTTTGATTTGCTTCTTTATCATTATAATTCCACGCGTTTACACTCCACTGTGAATAGAATAAGTTCTTTTACTATTTCAGCCCTATATTGACATGAATGCATCGATCTTGATGGTTTGGGTCTTAGTGGTGGGTCGAGGCTATTTTTCTACGTCCTAAGGGTTAGAGTCGATGCGTAATCACAATAGTTGAATCAAAAGAAAAAATCTACAATGACGCAACCTCTTCACTCCGTTAAGGTTATAAGACCTTATGAATGTGCCAACCGGCAACCTGGTTCTAAGTAAAAGGATGTCTTCTTCAACTCCTACGTCCTAGAAACCAAGCGTGAATTTTCAAAGAAAAATGGTGAGGAAACCAAAAAATAAGAAAGAAAAGAAAAGAAGAAAAAAATGATCGTCATTAAGAATGATATCTCACGTAGCATAGGTGAATTGGTATGAAGAAAATGATCGTCATTAACAATGATATCTCATTGTGCTTAATTTTAGTTTTTCTCAAGGACGAGCAAAGGTTCAAGTCTGGGGGAGTTTGATAACGTCTAAATTGTTCTAGTATTTTCATCTATTCTCATAGTTATTTTTATCATTTACTTGGACTTTACCGAGTATTAAGTACAATTTAGTCTTCTTTTAGCGTTTCTCGTGTTTTGCAGGAAATGATATATCAGGTTACACATACGAGCAAATTTCGGGAAATGTTGGCAAAACTACTTCAAGTTCAGTTGTACACACTCAACACCCAAGACCGTTTCGGTAAAAAAAAATGGAAACAATGACCGCTCCTCAAGAAAATGTAAATAGCGGCTGCTGTCTAAAAGAAATGAAAATCGGTTGCTGCCTCCACAAAATAGAAAGAGGACATGGTTTGCTGCAAAAGAAGAAAAGAAAAACATTGTTGCACAAGAAGAAATGGAAACACAAGCTGCTGGAACAAATTAGAAACACAAAGGTGCTGCACAAGAATGGAAATCGGTTGGAGCAAAAAAATGGAATCGGCTGGAGCAAGAAAAGGCAATTCGTCTGGAGCAAGAAAAAAGACACTAATGGTTGCATGGCTGAAGAGAAGAAAGGAAACAGCTGCTGCACAAGACAAAAGGAAACCGAAGAAAATGGAAACCGAGAAAAAGGAAACGAGTAGAGAAGAGGAAATCAACTCGTAAAGGAAAGGAGGAGAGCTTAGATTCGGCCAAGAGGAGTTTCGACAGAGAGAGCGAGGCTTGAGGAGGATTATTTGGAGCTGAAGAAGAGAAGGGAAGATATGTTTCTGTTTTATTTTATCTTTAGCGAATAGTTTCGTAGCTACGGGTTAAAGAGTTTTGCCAATATGTAATGAAAGCTTGTGCTTAATGCTTGGTGGTTCTTAATTCTTTTATTCTTGTACACAAATTGAATAAATGATTATGGTATTTGATCATTTTCAGAATGATTGGTTGTTCTTAATGCTTTTGTTCTTATATGCCAGAACGAACGATTACAGAAGTCTAATGAATCTACGCCAGGGGATTATACTTTGGATTTTAGCCATGATTTAGGGTCTTAATCGATTTAGAATCTAAGCAAGGTCGGTTGATTGAACTTAGAGATGAAGATAGCGGTCTTAATGCATCTAGTAAGTGAGATTACGTAGTTGGAAGATTGGTTGTACCTATGCTAGATAGTGGACAAGTCTACGCCTGTCAGTTCCTAAGATAGAGCTTGAATTCCTCGATATCACCATAGTATCTAAGACCAATGATCTTTGTTAGCACTTTATTGCATTATTGTGCATCTCTAGAAACCTGTGGTGTTTAGTTTATTGAGTTTATCACGTTTAGTCAGTTAGGTCTTTCCTTTACATTCCAACTACTCATTTATTTATTATTCATCATATTCATTAGTTTAATAACTTTATTATTGGATTGGATCCCTAGTGTTTGACCCTGGTACTACACGATTCGTATTCTTGTGGAAACGTTAGTCTAGGTATTTATTACTTGAGATTAACCACATCAAGTTTTTTGCGTCGTTTCTGGGAAAACGATTACGACATTAGAGTTAGGATACTTTTGAATTAGGTTATAGTCTTTTTCGAAGTATTTAGTTGTTTTTCATATTTTTTGTTTTCTTTTCTTGATTAGTCAATTTTTTACCTCTCGGAGCTTAATCGATTCTTGTGTTTTACTTTGTGAGATAACATGAATGAGGTGCATTCTTTATATGCCAATATAGCTGAAGTAAAAGATCAAGTTGCGGGAATCTATCATATATTGTCTAAATCACGTTTTCTGCACTATTTAGAGTAGTAATGGGAACAAGAAGTTCAAGGGTATGTGGCAGTGAATTACGTGAGCAACAATCAGCTATTGGTGAACACGTACAATCCGGATGGAGAAATCAACCCAACTTCTCATACAGGAACTCAGATGGTGCATTTAACACGCATAAATTATCGGGAAACTTTCGACCACGTGTGATGCAAAGAAACCAGAATCATCAGCCGGAATGCAGCCCCATAATCAAGGATATCAGCCACATGTGCCACAGTCAATCCAACCAGAAGCAACCCACGATGTTATTTAAAATAACATATAAGCTAACATGCTATCGTCGAAATAATACTTGAATTACAATTCTATGTTCGGAAATAATATATGAGTTGTTGAAATTACTTCAAAAATTGGTTAATTGAGCGAAGTTTTTGCTCGTGGAGTCGGATCCTCGAGAGATAAACCGAAAGTTTATAATTCTTGTGAGATCATTTTTGTCATAATTTTAAATGTTCGTTGTGAATAAGGGTCCATAAATTCATGTTCGTTGGACTCCTCTTTGGTCATAAAGTATTTTTTCTTTACATATGTTTCGACCACAAGATAAGAATTATTAGTTCACTCTCCACGTCCTTTGTATTTTTAATTATAATTAAATTAATTAGATTATTTATTTTATTTAAGTTTTATTTAATTTTAAATTTTCTTACGAAATATTTTTTTCTATTTAGAAAAGATTTTGCTCTCAATGTAGGGCAATAAGGACAATCCCTCTTAACCTTTTTATCATACCGAAATTCTTTGACCTTTGCATTTTTGGCCTTGAACTTCTTCTACTCCCAATGTTGGATGGATTTATTGAAGAACTCGCCTGTGGTCCATTCCAATTTGGCATTATTCTATGTGTTGTTTTTCATCATCTTTGAATGCGATTGTGTGTCACGCATCTAGTATAGATGCGCGACGTGTGGATTTTACTCCATTTATAAGATCTATAAAAACAATATTAGATATTATAAAATTAATAATTCAAAAATTAAACACAAATTTATAAAAGAACTTCAAAACTATGTTACCATCCATAACGGATAGAACCTAACATTATTTGCCAAGATTAATATACTAGATCCTTCATTGAGTATATAATGATATGATTGTTGGGATATTTGAACACATCAGTCAATTAAAATCTATATTAAACTTTTATTCATGGTGATTAAACATAATATACATTTATATATAAATTTTAAATAATGCAAAATTATCACAACATCCCATTCGGTCGCTCAGAATCGATATTCAACACAACGAGACAATTTGTGAAACTATCAATCAACTAATAGATATCAATAATAATATCATCGTCATCAAAATTATCCGAAGCCAAAATTAGTGTGCAGGATGATATGATGGCGAAGAAGGTAACCCGCCAACAAACTTTCGTGACTAATAAATCGCCTAAGACTCAAGGTGTTTAAAATATTTTTTGTAGGCTTAGGGGATTGGGAGCGATTTGACAGAGCTTTTAGAGAGAATGTTGTTTTTTGGTCAACTTGGGTTGAAAATTTTTCACAATGATTTATATGAAAACCTTTCATGGGCATATCAATGGGCATCCGTTGATAATCATGTCCAATCAATAGAAATCGTAAATATGATGTGATCAATGGTTATCGTTGATATTTTCAACGGATGCACATTGATAAACCTATTTTATAAGCAATATAAATCAAAGTATCACACGGTATACATTTGTAACATGCATCCATTGAAATACAACAACGGATTCACATTCATAAGTTCAAAATAGATACACTACTAGTTTCACTAATAAATGCAGTTATCTCAAAGCGGTAATTGATGCTCGTTGATATATTTTAACGTATGCATGTTGATATCTCAAAGCGAAAAATTTGGCTAAGTTAAAAATTTTAATTGTTGGTAATAATATAATGGCTTGGGGACTTTGTACAACTAAAATTAGAGTTTTGGTTGAGACGGCGCTCGACCGAGAATTTTATTAGAAAATGATCGATCGAGAAATGAGTAGTTCGATCCGAGTGGTCTCTCTGATAAACTACTCGACCGAGCTATATGATTGCTCATACAAAGCAAAGTAATGGAGTAATTTGCGTAATGATGGATTGGATCAAGCAAGAGTTTCTTGGGCCGAGAAATTCCTCAGGAACATATGCTCGTGAGATACCACTCGATCGAGCAATATCTTGGGTATTATTGTTTGGGCCGAGCATTTAAATTGTGGCTCATGAAGTGGCTGAGCGGTATGACTTCTCAACCAGACACTATTTCACAGCAACAAACCATTACTTAATAATTGAGTTCTAAAGGGTCAAAAATGGTTTTGACTCGTGACTTTCCTATCAAAAGGAGATATACTTATCGTGATCTCTTTTACATTTAGCACTCTAGCTACCAAGACACATATAAGTTGAGAATCGACAGGTATGATCTACTGCATATGATGCACAATGTAGTCATTGATTACATCATACATATGCATGGACTACCCTGGTGTACATCTATTAATCGCTGACAACCATGAGTGATGGCGGAACTCAACTGCTTCATACAAACAACCTGACTACCAAGGCACTATGTGATGTAGAGTAACTACGATATTGCACTTTTAACCAAGTTAATGTGTTTGAGATGCGACTTCACTACTAGTGGTTAAAGTAATTACTAATAAGAAATATGATTTCTAATACTAAAATAGCGTTCATTGGTAGTCGACATCATTTAGATGAAGTCCATATTTCAATAATGTGTGCATATAAAAAAATTTCTTACATATTGTGTTTTCTGTTTATTTTATAGATTTTCTTGATAAGTGAGGATGAATGTCTTCAATTTCACTGCGATCGATACTAGAAGTCCATAAATTGGTAGGGACCAAATTCAAAGACTAGAATCGAGACTTATGGTTAATTTTCATGCATGAAAAAGTTATGATACGATCAATAAGCCAACTATGGAGGCACTTTGTTGCTATTAACACCAATGCCATGACTATTTATGTAAAGCAAGGGGATGATATGATCACCTCTAGATGTATTATATTGGCATCAATGAGTCTTAAACTCCAGCATAAGCATGAAGACATTGATCTTAAGCAAATAATCACACATCTTAACAAGATGTAATGATAACAAAGTAGTATAGGTAGGTTTTAGCTAACCAAGGTTCTATTTAGATCCATGATGGCTCCTAACACGCAAGTTGGACTCCATATTCCTGAGATGATAGATCTTGTAGAACAGCTTGACAAGCTTGGGTTCTAATGAGAACTTGTTGGTGATTGTCTCATACAAAGGTCGATCATGAGGACACGAGAGAAGGAGCTGAAGAATGCAAACACTAAAATAGATATTGAAGAACAATCCATGGATGGACGAGGACGTCAAGAGGAGTTGAGTCAAGACAACAATGTTTACATACAAGGAGAAAAGACCGAGAATAGCCAAAAGTTGGAGGAGCTAAAGGCGCTTGGCTCAAGCTGGGATTCGCTCGACCTGAGCGAACCCACTGCATAGAACAAGGCCAATGCACTCAGCCCGAGTATAGGCTCGCTCGACCCGAGAGAATCCTTTCAACCAATGGAGCATGCATAAGACTTGACTGCTCCACTGGAGCATGACAGGACTCCACCAAGTATTGGAAGACTCAATTGAGTATAGGACTCGACCGAGTATATTTTTTGCGCAGTCAAACGTATATAAATATTTGCGGAATTAGGGACTAAGACTTAACGGCGCCCGACCAAGATGTTCCACCGCTCAACCATGCATTTGTGACAGGTTTAATTTGGTTGTTTTATTTATTTAGTTTCCATTATTATTTGGTCCCTGTAAATAGAGGAACCATTGTAATGACATTGCAACCTAAGCTTTAATTAGTTGAGATTGTCTTTTCTTGCTAACCGTAGAGCTTTAGCTACCGAACCTTTAGAGAGATTCTAATTTTTTTCACTGACTTATCAACACTAGATCACAAGTATTGTGGCGTTTTTCGTTGAGTCTGAGGTTCTCTTGTCAAGTTTTAGTTGTGGTTTAGGATGTCCTTTCTTTGGAAAGACAAGTTCTAGATTATGCAATCGGGTTGCTAAAGGATTTCAATCCACTTCCATCCATCTAACAAAATAACATCGATCTAGGATCATATGAAGTGGTATCAGAGCATGTTAGTCTATCCAATTTTTTTTTTTGTTCTTGCCATTTGATTCAGTGTCAATTTAGTTTAGTTAGTTTTTGTCATTTTTAACACATAAAAAATTGATTCAGTGTCAATTTAGTTTAGTTAGTTTTTGTCATTTTTAACACATAAAAAAAGAAAAAGGAAAAACACAAAAAGAGAAAGGGAAAACACAAGAAAAGACAAAAAATCACAAAAATAAGGAAATGATAAAGGAAAAACACAAAAGAAAAACAAAAACAGAAAAGTTTTCTGAAAAAACCTGCTAGTGGAGATAAAGAGAAGATGTGTACGAACGAGATATCCAGCAACAAGAAGAAGGTCGGTCTAGTAGTTGGTTACCTCCTTTCCTTCGAAGTCTTTGTCGATCTACTAAACCCTTTCCGCAGACGCCTCTATGGACATGCATAAGAGAAATGCTATCCCCACTCAGACCAAGATAGAACTTTGACTTGTTCAAATAACAATTAAGGTGAAGCGGGGTCAGGAAAAGGAAAAAGTGCAAAAAATAAAGGAATAAAAGAAAAGGAAAAAGCACAAAGGGTAGAAAGAAATTAGAAAGAGTCCTTAGGATAGAAATATAGAATAACTCTTTAGCTAGAAATAACAATACCATAGATTAGTTAGAAATACACTTGTAGCGTCAAGATTTAGTTTGCATATCAAGAATTTAACTCAAATCGTTATTGAGATCTAAACTAAATCAAAGAGGAGAAGTCGAGAAAAGGACATGCAAGTGAGTAAGGGAAATTGAGTGAAAGACTTTTCTAAGAGATTCTAAGATTCGTCCATCTTCTTTTCCTTTCATCTTCTTTGTTTTAACTTTCTAATGTCTAGTTCTAGTAACCATCGCGATAAACCACCAGACGGTGAGGGAGTCACAATGATGCCGTTTTTGTTAGAGGAATTGAGGGACATGAGGTAAAAGTTCACTATTATCAACCAACGTCTTGTTAAGATGGAATAGGCAGCACGTGGGATTTGCCCAGAACAACCACAGCGGAAACCAATTGCAGCTCGTAATCTGTATCCCATAGATATGGATGAGGACGAGTATATTGAGGTCTTAGATGAAGATTATGTCATTCTCATAGGCCCACCTAACGAGCACAAAACAAACAACATTAGAAGTATCAAGATGGAAATTCCTACATTCGTAGGCCGAAGCGATGGAGAAGCATACTTGGAGTGGGAATAGAAGACAGATTTTTTTATTGTCATCAGTACTCCAAGTTAAAGATGGTGAGATTAGCATCCACAAGGTTCACTGACTACGGTCCAATGTGGTGGAACCAACTCATGCTTTCTGAAAGGCATAATTGATAGCATGTCGTTAGCACTTGGGACGAGATGTGTGCCAATATGAGTCATCGATTTGTACCTTCTCACTATCATTGATAGCAGTTAATGTTTAAGGTGATTGGTACAAGGTAGTAGGACCGTGGAAGACTACTACAAGGAGATGAATTTTCTCATGATACGCGCCAACATAGATGAGGATCACGAAGCCAACATAGATCTTTTATTGGCGGTCTTAATCTCGATATTCAAGACCACATGGAAAATCATCACTACATGGATATGGAGGATCTTCTTCACTTGGTCACTAAGATCGAAAACCAAATCAAAAGCAGAGCAAACGCAACTCATGACCATTAGAGGTCATACACTAGAGCAAGATCTATCCAAACCCGGGATGCCAAAACCAAAAACAAAAGGTATCCATGAAATCTCTACGCGTAACCATGACATTCCATGTTTTAAATGCCAAGATCATAGTCATTACGCCAAAGATTGTTTGAACAAAAGGACTATCGTAGTATACGCAAATGGGGGCTATGAGATAGCCTCAGATGAAGACGTGGTACCTAGGTTTGTGGAGTCAGATGAAAGTACTGAGGAGTATGAGGCTGCAAAGGGGAAATTTTTTTTCGTGTGGTGATCCATAACCTACTTGTTGTAGAGGATCCGATAGAGCATCGTTAAAACATCTTTAATACACAAAAAATGATTAAAGAGAAGGTGTATAGCATCATCGTAGATTGTGGAGTTGCAGAAATGTGGAAATTATTGCGCTTGTTGACAAGTTAGGGCTCATAACCACAAAGCATCAAAAATCGTACAAGCTTCAATGACTAAAGAAAAGTGTGGAAACCAAGGTAAATCGTCTAGTAAATGTTTCATTTGGTATTGGAAAGTACTAAGATGATGTTCTCTATGCATTGTACCGATGCAAGCTAGGAATCTGTTGTTGGGAAGGTCGTGGTAATTTGACACACAAGCTTAACACGATGGCTTCAGCAGCTGATATGATCCTAGATCAACATTCTTTTGTTAGGTGGATGGAATTGGAATGAAACCCAGTAGTAATCTAATAGTAAAACCTAGAACTTGTATTCCTGAATAAAATACATCCTAAACCCTAGCTACAACTCAACTAG
The DNA here is from genome assembly GCA_036759665.1 of Gynandropsis gynandra. Lineage (NCBI taxonomy): Eukaryota > Viridiplantae > Streptophyta > Magnoliopsida > Brassicales > Cleomaceae > Gynandropsis > Gynandropsis gynandra. Next base: position 2,911,504 of record CM071861.1, on the reverse strand, counting down.
AGAATCTCAGACTTAGCGAACGATGCCATAACCTCATACTCAACCCTTTTTTGTCTAGTGGGTTCTTTTGGGTTTCGAACGGAGCTTTTCTCGAGCTGAGCGCCTCTTGCTCCTCTCATCCTCATTAACTTTGAGGTATATCACATAAGCTTTGGTTGATATATCTTGATGCTCTTGTGGTGCCATAGCAAGTTCATCCACTACCAATTGAGCGAATACGTAATGCATCTTCTTTGCTTTAGCTCTTGTGGCCGGTACTTGTCTAGTTGATGTGTCGGGTGGGGTGTTATCCTTGTCAGAAACAAATACACGTTCATGTTCAAGGAAAACCAAATACGGTTAGGACCCCTCACACCCAAGAAACCCTACGAAGACCAAATGTATCTACACAAAGATGTTCAATGTGAGAGAATGAGTTATGTTGATGTAGATCACCAAATTAGTGAGGTCTTGAGAAAGACCAAAGAAAAAGGCATGTGGGAGTAAACCCATGAGCAAGAATTTCCTTCCATGAGAGCAAATGAAACAACAACAACACTTTTTTACGTCAGCTAATGAATGTGCTCGCGCACAAAGAGGCTATACTACTTAACGAACTAATTCCTTCTTTCTTTAGTGTTGATCTTAAGTTGTTACACAGTTCCAAAGATGAATTTCCAAAGAAAAAACCACCGGATGAGGAGCTAATCCTAGAGATTTAGCTACCAAACTCTTGAAGAGTTCTGAGTTGTTCACCAACTTATCACCACTAGATCACAAGTATTGTGGAATCATTCATTGATTATATGGTTCTCTAGTCTATTTGTAATTGTGGTTTAAGACGTTTTTTCTTTGGAAAGAAAAGTTCTAAATTCCGCTATCAGATTGCAAGGGGATTTGAGTTCATTTTCAGCCGTCTAAAAAAGAATATCAATTTAGGATCATATTAGGTTCACTCTTGGGAAGGGGTTAGCACAGGAAATCATCTTACATTAGATCCCCGACAACTTTCCCAGATCATTTTTAATTTCAACATGAAAAAATTGGATACTGAGCCGCATGAGATGTTGAAATTCGTTGATTGATTACAAGAATCAAACGCTTGGAGACATGAAATGTTGTTGGCCATGTGATGGTTGCTAGTTCTTCTTCTAAGATAATGAAGAGCAGAAGTTGGGCTAAGAAGAAGTCATCTATGATAAGGGTGCTTCGACCAAATCCAAAGCCAAGGAGGCAAAGGGCAATCATACCAATGCGGAGTGCTTCTTTTGCAAGAATAAGGGGCATTGGAAGAGAAACTATAAGGATTATTTTGTTTCTTTAAAGGACAAAAAACAGGGTATGACGCTCATAAAAAAATTTCATGATTTTTCTAGCTACCATTGATTCGACTATATCGGTATTAGATAACGATAGTAGTTTTAACATTTTTAATATGTTGCAAAAGCTGAGGATAAGTAGAGGGCTACGGAAAGGAGATATCAACCTATAAGTTGGGATTAACTCATTGCACCTAGATGAATATCTTGGACAGTCTGATTATGAACCATATACAACTTCTAAATCTTGTCCTCAAGGAAAATGATCAAGTTTTGTTATGATCAAGTTTTGTTATACGGGAAAGGAGAAAAAACTATATAACTCTTAGGACTCGTACATACTAATGTATACGATTCGATGATATTTCAAGCTAAAGAAAGGTATTCCTACTTCATCATTAGATTCTTTTGAAATATTCAAAAGATTTTGTAGTAAAGTTGAGAATCAAACTGGAAAGGCCGTCAAAATGTTGAGATCAATCCGTGGAGGTCTTTTGAAAGAAAGGTATTCCTACTTCATCATTAGAGTCTTTTGAAATTTTCAAAAGATTCTGTAGTGAAGTTGAGAATCAAACCGAAAAGGTCATCAAAATGTTGAGATCTAACCGTGGAGGGGAATACCTCAGTCATGAATTCACATATTATCTACATTAAAATAAGATTTTGTCACAGTGAACTTTTCCTAAAATGCCTCAGCATAACGGTGTTTCGGAAAGAGGAAATCATACTTTATTAGATATGGTTCACTGAACTTCTGATCAACTTATGGGATTACGCTTTAGAAGCAGCTGCCTATTTGTTAAACAAAGTTCCCACAAAATCAGTATCTTAAACTCCATATGAGATATGGAGAGGACATAAGCCGAATTTTAAAATATATAAGAGTATGGAGTTTTCAAGCTAGTGCGACCTTTTTGGAAGGGGAGTTCTTTATGAAAAAAATCATGCAGATGAAATAATTCTTGATGGGATTAAAGAATCCACAGGAACTAACACAAGCTCAAGAGCATGATATTCCCTATGAGAACACTTTTTTAGATGTTGAAGTTTGAGGACCAGTTATGGAACCCATCCAGGAACTTATTTAACAACAAAATCTAGATGATATTGTACCTTTGGTGCAACCTTTGCTAAGAAGCTCTACACGTTCTCGACATGCACCTGATTGGTTGAACCTATTGGTGAAAGAGAATGAAGGAAGTCATAATGATGATGAGCTACTGACTTTTGAGAAAGCAACATAGAGTGTCGACTCTAATATGTGGTGGAAAGTCATGGAATCCGAAATGGAGTCGATAAGGGTAAACAAAGTATGGACTTTGTTACAACCTTCACCATACTCCAAACCAGTGGGTTGTAAATGGGTTTAAAAGAAAAAGATTAGAGCAGGTGGGAAGCTGGAGACCTATAAAGCCTATGTTTTTCTAATGTGTATCATCAATGAAAAGGCATTTACTATGAAGAAACGTTTTTTTCCTGTGGCAATGCTTAAGTCAACTGATATTCTACTTGAAATTGCACCCTATCATGATTACGAGATATGGAAAATGGACGTGAAAACATTTTCCGAAATGGAGAGCTCTAGAAAGAAGTCTATATGGCTGAACATGTGGTTTCAAGGTCCCGTCCATGAATAGTATGGTATGCAAGCTACAAAGGTCTATTTATGGTGTTAAGTAAGCTTATCATATTTAGAGTTTTTGATATAACAAAGTGGTTGAAACGTTCAACTTTTTTAGATGCGAAGAATAGCCTTACGTGTATATAAAGGTAAGTGGGAGCAAAGTGATCTTCCTAGTGCTATATATGAATGACATATTGCTTGACGTACGATCATTGGAGAAAACCAAGATTTGGTTGTCCGAAGAGTTCTCCATGAAAGAATTGGGAGAGATAGTCTGTATTATATAAATAAGGATCTAAAGAGATGGATTCAAAAGGATATTGGATGTCTCCCTATCTAGATACATTGATACCATCATGTGATGGTATAACATGGTAAATCCCAAGAAGTGTTATCTTACGATATGAAGGAATTGGTCTATTAAGAATGGGTGTCTCTCTGAGGTTAACATATGTGATATACATAGTGGCATATATATGGAGATGCACATTTATACAGGTAGTTGAAACTTGGGACAAGTGAGAGATTGTTGAATGTTAATATCTCTAAGTGCAATTAACGATAAATACAAGGATCATTAAGCAGTTAATTAACTATTAGTTAATTGCAAGCTGATCCCTAGAATTATGACATATAATTAAGTATAAGAAGAACCAAATTAAAAAATTCAGAGAATTACAGTAACAAAGAAGAAAAAAAGGAGAATCAGAATTCTCCATAGATTCCGACCACGTCAAAGATTGACAATGAGTTGATCTTAGTGTGGACCATTTATGGAGACCTGCATTATTGGTTCTACGTCCTACAGGTCTCATCATTAAAGGTTAGTGATTCGATCTTTTGGTTATGTAGTTTTAAGAAAAACACCAACCTACAAACCGAAATTCTTGAAAAACGAACTAGATCAATAATTGGGTTGTAACAAAACGCTTTATCGCGCCCGATTTACATGCCTATAAAGACCACTAATTATACTTCCCTAGCACAATATTATTTTGGGTTTTGATTTTTTTATAGAATTATTTTACCGATGTTAATATAAAGGATGCTAAGCCAAGTGAATGAACAATAAGGAAGATTTACAAATAAAAATATACCAAAATATATGCAAGAGAATCTGAAATAAAATATGTGAGAATATATGAGGTGGTATACCTAAAGCTGGAGCGTGTAAGTAAAAAACATCTAACTTGTTGAGAAACGCTTCAAATTGATTCTTGTCGAGTGCCTCGGTGAAAATGCCTGGAAATGATCCCATCCATAACTACATCTCGAACGAAATATCAATATGTTTAGTGCATTCGTAGAGGATAAGATTAGTAGTAATGTGAATAGCGGTGAGGCTATCGTAATGTAAATTCATAGTATAAGTGTGATGAATATCCATATCAATAAGCAATACCTTAATCCATACAAGCTCACGAGTCATCACCATGATGCGATATTCAGCTTCAGTATAATATTGGAACGATACTGAGATTCTGTCTTTCAAGATATCAAGCAAAAATTTAAATGAATTAACCAACATGTCAAGGAACAGACTCAAAATGAAATCGGCCTGATAGAAGTCGCACCAAGCATGTATCTAAAAGTCCAACTCTGAACGAAACAATGTCTTGCCCAGGGTTTCAATTTAGACAACGTACAACCCGCAAAGAAACCTCCCAATAATTTCGTTGAGGTACTTACATGAACTAAAAAAGTATGTGCACTACGTATGCCAATTATGGCTGAGTGACAACCAAGTAAATGAAGTGATCGACTAGATGTCGATAAGGAGGTGGATCAGTAGAAGCTCCCTTGTGGCCACTAAGAGATGATGATTGTATTCCAACGAAAAATTGGTTGGTTTTACACCTAGTAATCCAACCTCGAAGATGATCTCCAATTCATATTTACTCTGGCATAAGTATATACCACTAGGGTTACCAACACCCTTGATGCCCAAAACATATTTGAGAAGCCTCAAATCCTTCATAAGAAAATAGGAGGAGATATAATCCTTAAATGTCTAAATAGCAACTATGGAGTTACCAGTGATGATCAAATCATCGATACAAACCAAGACATGGAGTTAAACGACACCAACAGAGAATGTAAGAGTGAATGGTCGAAGGGATATGATCAAAACCCATATTGTTTTAAACAATGTCAACTTTTTAAAAACTCAACAAAAAATGTATCTGTTTTAAACCATACAAAGACTTTCAAAGACAAAAAACTTGAGATGAGTTTGAGAAAGGAAAATCAGGAGGAGTCTACATACAAACTTCTTCGAGAAAATCATCGTGAAGAAAGAAATTTTGTACATCCATTTGAGGTACTTCCAAATTCTTACCCAAGTAAATCGCAAGAAAGAGACGAATTGTGGCAATCTTTGCAATGGCAGCAAATGCGTCCTCGTCGTCAATCCTTCAATTTGATTGCTCCCTAGAAAAACTAATCGGAATTTTTAGCATTCAATGCAACCATCCAAACAATACTTGATCTTAAAAAAAAACATTTTCTTCTGGTGGCTTTCTTCCTCGACGTAAGGGACTCTAAAGTCCACATGTTATTCTCCTTAAGTGATCAAATTTCTCCTTTCATCGTGGCAAACCAATGTTCATTTGGAAGACCCTATCTATAAGAGCGGGCATGTGTCCATAAATTATAGGTGTCATGAAACTCAGTGTTTTGAGGAGAATCTTGAGGACAAAACTTATTGTGCAATCGGATACGATAAAGTCAAATGATTAGCCGAGGAGTTAATGGAACATCATTTACATTACAAAAATGATTTTTTTGGTGAAGAATACCAAATACGTCGTAGAAAGAAACTTCGCATGATGTCTCTGGCCAAGTTCACCTAAGATCAATATAGAATATATTGAAAAAACAAGGGATTGCACTGATAAAATCGACACTAAATAGGCATTTAAATATATCGAATCACCAAAAACAAGAACTATGGGATCCCCCTTCCAACTGATATCAGCGGTGTAGGTCTCAGCACAAGATAAAAAAAAATCTAGCAAGGCCTCATATGCAAGGTTCGATGGGATGAAAAGCAAAGTCATAACTAAAAATCACATTCGATGGCCATTTGCAATCATAAATGGAAGGTAATAAGATACCACATTAACAACTAGAGTGTGGAGAAGATGAGGAGGAGAACGGAAAATTTCTTCATGAAAAAAAAACATCTTAAGACAACAAAAATTTCCCAAGAACAAGAATATAAACACACCAGCCCTTCCTCCCACTAGGATAACCAATGAAAATACATAGGTGACTACAAGGTAGAAAATTATCCCTATGTACATGTTGATTGTGAACATAACAAAGAGAACAAAGGATTTGTAAGTGATCATAATCTAGAGCATAGCTATAGAGAAGATGAAATGGAGTCTGGCCATTGAGGATAGGCAAAGGCGTTCAATTTATCAGATGGGTTGCGATCAAAACATCATCTCCCCATAACTCTATGGGAAGATTGGCTTGGAATATCAAGGAGCGAGCAACATATAAAATACATTGGTGTTTAATTTTGACCTTCTTGTTATCATGTGGAGTACTGACACACAAGTTTTCATGTATAATTCCCTGGACCAAGAAAAAGTGATTGAGAGTCAGAAATTCAGTTCCATTATTTGTTATAATGCGTTTAACCTTGGTGGAAAATTGTCCACATAGCATGGCAAGAAATTGACATAGAATGGAGACCTCAGTCTTATTAATCATAAAATATAATCAAACTTCACCAAGGTCATACTTTTTCATATTATGTAATCTTTCCATCTAACAATAGAACATCGATCTACATTCATGTCAAGTGGTATCAAAGCCTCGTTCTTATGTTAAATTATCTAGCTTACACAAATGCAACTCATGATGATGCAATATTTTTTCTACCATACACAATACTATCACATTTTTTGCTCTCCTTCTTCTCAAGCTTGTATTGATAAATGTTGCAAATGATCTACAATGGATGAGAAGTGGTTGTCTCTGCAATCTAGACACAAAATGCGAAATGCAAATACTATGTTCTTGGAACTGTGAAATAGAGTATTGTAGAAGTTGTAACAAGAATACTAAGGATGCAGTATGCACAAGATTTATGAGTTCAGACATGACCGAATGATCTAACTTACATCTCAGCAAGATCAAATAGATTCCAGTTTCTGAATAGTTTCTTGAGTGTAACAAAGAATCGATGCTCACAACCTTAAGCCCTGATTCTTTTACAGAGCCTTCAAATCACAGACTCTATCACCGAAATAAAGAAAAAATAATTACCCCTCTCTCACAACTCCCTATCCTTTATATAGATTCAAGAACCAAGAGTGGAACTAAGACCTTCACTAACAACTTCCTAACAAACTTAAAAAAACAGAAATATAATACATGACTCTGCATTTTCACTCTTTGCTAACAACCGAAACCACACAAAGAACATCTGTTTCAAAAAATCTCCACCTTGGTGAGGTTGACTCCATAGCTACCAGACTTTCCTCAAAGACCGTGATAACTTCTAAAAGATTATTCTTCTATAATGACTTTCAGCAATTCAAGTGCAATCTTAATTGCCTACTAGAATGACTTTAGTGAGCATATCCGCTGGGTTTATCAATGTTAAAATTTTGTTAATTCTCATTGTCACTTGAGCAATGATATCCCAAATATAGTGCAGATGAATGTTTATGTGTTTGGTTTTTTTGTGAAACACAATATTTCTTGAAAAACTTGTATCACTCTCTGAATCGCAATATACATTCTCAACATGTTTCTTCATTCTGAACTCCTCTACAAGTCCTTTGATCTATACAGATTCTTTTACCACCTCAACCAACGCCATGTATTCAGACTCAATGGTTGACAATGCCACTACATGATGTAATACCCGATTTCCAGCTCAACAGATTTCCTCTAATCGTGAATGCGTAGCCTATAACTAATTTCTTCTTGTCTAAGTGAGTGGCGTAGTTTGAATCACAATACCTTGTTATATTGAAGCTTGATGCCTTGTTGAAGATCAATTTTACATTCAATGTCCCTTTAGATATCTCATCTCCCTAACCAATGCTCCTTACCTGGTTTTCACATGAAACGGCTGATCAATCCAATTGCATATTCCAAGTTTGGACGAGTTCCGATCATGGCATACATTCGGCTACCAATTGCACTTTGATATGTTGTTGAATCAATTTCCCCACAATCAGCTTCATCTTCAACTAATTTCATCTTCAAATGTGATCTTATTGGTGTGTTGACTGCCATTGGGTCGCGATCCGAGTTATCAGCCAAGTTAAGTAAAATTAACTTAAAATAAAAGGGAACTCATGGGGGAGATTAAGGAAACACTTGGACTGACTTAAGAGACATAAAAGAGGCCAGAGGACGACATTAGAAGAGACACATTCATTCAGTTCGTGATTGAGGAGATTCTTGCGAGGAGGCAAGCGAGGAACATTGGAGATCAAGCCCTGACACTTCGGTTTCGTTTGTTTTTCATGTTCCTTAGACTTTCTATTTCGTTTATGTTTGTTTACAGACGCATGAGCGAGTAGTTTGTTTGTTCTAGGATAAAGGATTAGCCCTTGGCAATCCCAGAACCACTTTCTATTTATCTTTGAATGCATCTTCCTGTTTTCGTTTATCTATTCTCTATCTGAGCACTTAATTGACTTGTGTTTACAAAGGCCACGTAGATGCATGTGTTAGGGATTAGGAGAAGGACCGAAAGGAGAATTCTAGTCCTAGAAGATCAGGTTTAGAACCACCAAGGTTAGGCCACGAAAGTAGGGTAGCAACGGTTGAGGGTAAAACGGATGAATCACAGTTATTATGGGTTTAGTTCAAGGTGTCAGCCATGAAGTAGGGGGAAACTTGTCTAGATCACGTGTCTATGCCTCAAGAGAGGGTAGATATCATATTAGGATCGTCTGCCTTAGATAGCTTAAATTGGGATTGCATGATAGATAGATTGATCGTCGGTTTCGGTGGTCTTGTGGTGAAACTGGATTCCTAGAACGTTTGTCTTATCGTTAGAAACCAAGTCGTTTATTTACTTTCAGTATTTCATTCTTCATCCGTATTCGTTCATTAGCAAGTTTGATTCATAGTTCGAGTTTAGATAGTGTTGTGTAGTCTCTGTGGGATCGACACCTAAAATACTACACACGTGTCGTGCACTTGCGGGTAGTTTAGGTTATTTTATTTAACTTTGAAAACGCATCAAGAAGCCTTGCTTTGCTCTGGATTGAGTCTTTCCTTGATCACTGTAAATATAAGCTACACAACCAAATTTCTTTAAATGTTTGTAGCCTACTGACCTGCCAGTCCATTTTCTTTGTGGTGTATCACATCCTATGGTCGTTGATGGGGACTTATTTATGAGATACACTGAGGTTGAAGCTGCTTCTGCCCAAAAAATCTGTGGTAAACCATATTCATTATGGAGACACCTTACCTTCTCCATGATTGTTCTATTCATTCTTTTTGCCCCTTCCCCTTCTCTATTGGGGGGAGAGCGAAAACTTGGCTGCAATCGCTCCCCGCCGGATCTATCACCACTTGGGATCAGCTCTGCACATTGTTCCTATCACGCTTCTTTCCTCCGAGCAAGACGATTCAGATGAGGGGGGAAATCACAACATTCAGATGCAGAGATGGAGAAATTTTATTTGAGGTGTGGGGTAGATTCAAGGATCTTCTACAGTTGTGTCCACACCATGGTCTCGAGCAGTGGTACGTTATCCAAACTTTCTATAACAGAATTTCAGATGAGCACCGAACGATGTTGGATAATGCTGCCAGAGGATCATTCATGGATCTAAGCGTCGAGGAGGCATTCGAGCTGATCGATAATCTCGCCATGAACCACACCATGTGGTCAACTCCGAGAGGTATGCCTAATAGCACTCGTCGTTTATATTGAGCCTAATAGAACAGAGCTATGGGTAATGCAGCAAATGCCATGTACTGTGCGAATTGCGGAGATACGGAGCATGTAGCGTATCAATGCACGGTACATGAGGATTTTGAACAGATGAATTATGCCCAGCAGCAAGGGAACACTCAAGTCGGGAATACCTAAAACCCGAATTTGAGGAATCACCCGAACTTGTCATACCGAACGACTCAACCGGTAAAGTATTCGGAGTTTTCGCAAAGGCAGCATACTTTTCAGAAAAACAACCAGCAATTCTAGCAAGCTCAGCAAGTTCCGCAAGCTCCTCAACCTCCTCAAGCCCTTTCATCCAACCTTGAGGTGGTAATGCTTGAATTTATCAAGGATCAAAAGCAGCAACAATCGATTCAAACCAAATTCAACGCGGACGTGGGGACAGCGATTAACGAGCTCAAAACTCAGATGGAATCCTTGAGCAATCATTTGAAGAGTTTAGAGAACTCTGTAGCACAGCAAGCTGCCTCATCCTCTCGGAATCCCGGACAGCTTCCAGGTAAACCCGAGCTAAACCCGAGAGAGTATGTGAATGCTATTTCTGTGTGCAGCGGTGATGTGGTTGAGAATTTGCCCTCGAAAGAGTGAGGGAATGCTGCTGGTACCGTCCATGAAAGAGGAAAAGGTAAGGTTGTGATTATGGAAGGAGTTGAACCAGATTTAGATAAACCATATGTTGCTCCTCCGGCATACAAACCTCCGATACCGTTTCCTCAACGATTGGTAAGCAGTAAGAACGAAGAGAGAGTGGGAAGATTTATGGAGTGTCTCAAGAAGCTTGACATAAACATCCCATACATAAGCCCTCCAAAAGATGCCTAATCATGCCAATTTCATCAAAGAGGCACTGTCCAAAGAGAAGCACATTGAAGAGAACGAGACGGTAGCACTCACCGAGAAATGCAGTGCAATTCTTCAGAACAAGCAGCCACCTAAGTTGAAGGATCCCGAAAGCTTCTCCATTCCATGCAAAATAGGTAATCTCGATATTGAAAATGCTTTGTGTGATTTAGGAGCAAGCGTGAGTATCATGCCACACTCAGTTTTCAAGCGGATGGAGTTTGGGAACCTTAAACCTACGAAGATGTCTCTACGCCTCGCGGATCGTACAGTAAGACATCCGGTGGGAATCATTGAAAACGTTCCCACCATGGTAGGTAAGCTTTGCATTCCCACTGATTTTGTTGTACTTGAGATAACGGAAGACACTAGGACACCTATTATTCTTGGTAGGCCGTTCTTAGCCACTGCAGGCTGCAGGTGCTTTGATAGACGTACAACAAGGAAAGCTGTCTTTATGTGTCGGAGATGAGACGATCGAATTCAACCTGTCCAGCCCCATGAACGAATCCTCATTCAAGGAGTCTTGCTTTACAATCGATTCACTGGACGAATTCGCGAAAGACACGCCTGATCACGTAAGTGCTTCCGATTCTCTCGTACGGTATTTGACACAAGTTTGTGATAATGCAGGATTTGTGGACGTAGGAGCTGAGATGTACACGAAGTTCATGAGTGCTATTGCAGCACTAGTAGACGCCCCATGTGAGGAGATACCACACGCAATCCATGCTGGTTTAGCAGCAGAGATGACGTCTGAACTTGAGCCCGACCCTCCGCCATCTTCTTCTCGGTATGAGTATGTTGAACGTGATAGAATATATTCTGCTGTTTTGAATGCTAACATGAGTGCATATGAGATGAGAAAACAACCCACACGCGTGAAGAAGCGTAGGAGAGATAGCTCTTCAATGTGTATGCACGAAAATTATACGGAGGACAGCCACGAACCTTCCACCGAAACTCAAAGGAGGCTGCACTCGCACTTGCACGAGGTAATGGAAAAAGATGTCATTAAAATTTTTAATGCAGATACCCTTTATCCAATCTCAGACAGCGAACGAGTGAATTGCATGCATGATGTGCCAAAGAAATATGCAATGACTAAGGGATGGCACGATAAGAAGACCCTACCTCATGACTTCCAATCAGGTGATCTCGTTCTACTTTTCAGTTCTCGTCCTATGCGTTTCTCGGGCAACCTACGTTCTCGTTGGTCTGGTCCTTTTCAGATACGAGAGGTATTCCCGCATGGAGCAGTAGAACTATGGAGTGATGCGGGTGACACATTCAAAACCAATGGACAACGGCTAAAGCTCTACCAAGCCGCTCAACCGATCGAAAATGGAAACTCCATTCCCCTTTCTGATCCACCCGTCACGCACGCATGAGGAATGGAGACGTCAAAGCTTAAAGACGTAAAATAAGTGCTTTCTGGGAGGCAACCCAACTGTTTGTTTTTATCTTTATGTTTAAGACTCGGTTATTCGTTTTAGTTAAAAAAACACCACAAACGTGCTTCACTTACCTTACCCTCCATCGGAGCTTCACGTTGAGGACGTCGTTCAATTCAAGTCTGGGGGAGCAGCTCACGTTTGTCAGGTGATTTCATTTCATTTTCTTTCATCTTCCTTTTTACTTTGTAGTTTTTAGGTTATTTTGGTAGTTTTAGTTTGTTTTTGTTTTCGTGAGTCAGAGTCGTCCCAAGGCACTTGTCCGGTGCCACGTTTTGAGATGAACCCTGAACCTAGGATGCTTAAGAAGTTGGCCTTTTCCGTGAGATTTTGCATGTTTGAGCTAGGTTTTCCCTAAGCGTTAGAGCTTATTAGTCG
>CM071861.1:2858903-2891780 GCA_036759665.1 Gynandropsis gynandra | reverse complement strand
TTTAGAATAGTATGTTTACGAAACCTCGTAACGCGTTTATTTATAATTATTAACTCTTTAATAATTACAAATTAAACCCAAAACTATTTAAATATTACATAATTGGCATAGGACTTTCAATCTCCCACTTGCCTTTACGTAATATTTCAAATAGTCGAAATACATGTATCTCCATACACATATTTGCGTGTACATCTTATGTACTAACCCAAAAGAAAAATCAAATACAATTATATTCTTCGGTGCTAGCGGATGAATATAATTGTATTCCACACTGATTGTCTAACAATCATAAGCAGATACCGAGACACTCGTATGCGTGTGACCTCGTAGGTTCATCACTAAGCTGGTAGTCAATTAGTCTCACTAATTAACTAATCGAGGTTGGCGTCTAGCAACACTCCTCAACGGCCAGATAGTGTGAAGTAACATCCTTACTCTGTAGAACCATGGTAGAAGGATAATATTATTATTTCCCTCCGTCTTTACAGCTCCGGATAATCCTAGGACATGGTCTGACTGTCAAGTCCTAATAGATTATCAACTATGTTTCATGCCTAACATAACTGACTAGTGAATGATTGCAAGAAACTCCTTTCTTCTCTCATTCAAATGCCCTGGCCAAGGTCTTTTCAGTCATTATGTAGCTGACAACATAGAGCTCAAACTCTTTACCTAGAGTTGACAGATTTCATCTTGATCAATCACTAACTGCACAAGCATCTAATCATTCTCAATATCCTTTCAACTTATATCCCAAGACATAAGGTGTCCAGAATCAAAGAATGGTAGATAACTTGCCAGTTACCATGTTGATCTCAGGTCTAAGGAAATTATAATATTCCAATCCTTTCAGAGAAATTCCTATTGACAGTTCAATGGTAATGTAACCATTAGGAATTCTCCCTTTGGGTCTGTTCAATGATCACATCTCTATGTGCATCATCCATACATGTGATTTAGTAAAAGAGATCTACTAATTTCTATCAAATAGAAACCATCACATCCATGTTGATCTATCCGGATTACTAACGTCCAATTAGTTATCCTACGATCAAGAACGATTTAGATTAAGTTTTCAACAATTGTACTATTCCTAGAACTAATTCCAGCATGCCATGTCTTTCCATCCAATCTTCAACTTGTGCTTGTCAAACTCATTTGAACCAAGCGCCTTTGTGAGCGGATCTGCTGCATTCTCTTTTCCTTCTACCTTCTGGTTTTGAACGTCCCCACGCTCAACGATTTCCCTTATCAGATGGAACTTCCGCAGCACATGCTTTGATCTTTTATGAGATCTTGGTTCCTTTGCCTGGGCTATTGCCCCGGTATCATCACATAATAGAGGAACCGGTTCCTTTATCGAAGGTATCACACTAAGTTCAGTTATGAACATTCTCATCCAGACCGCTTCCTTAGCAGCTTCGCAAGCCGCTATGTATTCCGCTTCACTAACCGAATCAGCTACAGTGCTTGTTTGGAACTTTTCCAACACACTGCACCCCCATTGAGACAAAAGACATACCCCGATGTCGATCTGCTATCGTCCTTATCGGACATAAAGCTGGCATCCGTGAACCCTTCTAACTCTAAGTTAGAATCTCCATAAACGAGGAATTGGTCTCTCACTACAAGAAAATTCGGATTTCGGGACTGAATTTGCGGACTGACTAATCCGTCCCCACCGGGATCTGCCTGATACCGACTCGCTACACTTAGTGCGAAGGCTACATGAGGCCTCGTACATGTCATGGAATACATGATGGCTTCCACTGCGCTAGCGTATGGGATCCTACTCATGCGTTCTCTCTCTTCTTGTGTCTGAGGACAATCCTCTTTGGAGAGAGTAATTCCAGTGCCTATCGGTAGATAGCCTCTCTTGGAATTTTCCATGTTATACCTCTTCATGATGGTATCAATGTACTGGGACTGTGATAGTCCAAGCAACCTCCTTGATCTATCTCTATAGATCTTTATTCCCAGAATATAGGTTGCTTCTCCCACATCTTTCATGGAGAAATGTTCGGATAACCTGAACTTTGTCTCTTGCAAGGCCGGAATGTCATTCCCTATGAGCAATATGTCATCCACATAAAGCACAAGGAAGACAACCGCGCTCCCACTAAATTTCTTGTACACACAAGGCTCTTCTTCGCATCTAACAAAGTTGAACTCTTCCACTACCTTGTTAAAGCGAATGTTCTAGGTTCGAGAAGCTTGCTTGAGTCCATAAATGGACTTCTGAAGCTTGCAAACCATATGACTTTGAGTTGGCAGCGTGAAACCCTCAGGTTGAGTCATGAAAACTTCTTCCTGGAGCTCTCCGTTAAGGAAAGCTGTTTTCACGTCCATCTGCCAAATCTCATAGTCATGGAATGCCGCTATCGCAAGCAGAATCCGAATAGATTTGAGCATTGCCACAGGGGAGAACGTTTCTTCATAGTCAATCCCTTCTCGTTGACTATACCCCTTGGCAACTAGACGAGCTTTATAGGTCTCTACCTGCCCGTCCGTTCCAATCTTCCTTTTGTAAACCCATTTACAACCTATCGGTCTGGAAGCCTGTGAAGAATCAACCAAAGTCCATACTTTGTTGATCTTCATAGATTCCATCTCGGATTCCATGGCTTTCCACCATTTCTCAAAATCTGGGCCTTGTATAGCCTCTTGGAAAGTCAACGGGTCATCATCTCTATGTCCGACTACATTCTCTTGCACCATCAGATTAAGTCTGTCAGGTGCACGTCGAGAACGTGTTGACCTTCTCAAGGAAGCCTGTGTAGCAGGTTCAACCTGCGCTGGGATATCTTGTTGGACTTGATCCTGAACAGGTTCCTGAACTAGTTCCTGAACGGGCACTGTCACTTCAACATTTGAATATGAAGTGCCGGAGCCTAACACTATATCACTCAGCCAAGAACGCTCATTTGACATCTCATGTCCATGAGCTTGTGTTGGCTCATCGGGTTCTTGAATCTCGTCAAGAACTACTTCCCCACCATGAATTCCTTCATCAAGGAATTCCCTTTCAAGAAAGGTTGTCGTTATGGCCACAAACACTTTGTGTTTAGATGGGTGGTAGAAATAATATCCCATAGTTTCCTTGGGATAACCTATGAACCTACATCTGTCAGACCTAGCATGAAGCTTGTCTAGCTGAAGTCTCTTAACGAAGGCCGGACACCCCCAAACCTTGAAATGTCTCAGGTTTGGCTTACGTCCTTTCCATATCTCATATGGTGTCTTCGAGACTGTTTTAGTGGGAACTTTGTTTAGCAGATAGGCAGCTGTTTCTAAAGCATAGCCCCATAAATTCATTGGAAGATCAGTGAACCCCATCATGGATCTCACCATATCTAATAAGGTTCGATTTTTCTATTCGGATACACTGTTATGCTGCGGTGTCCCAAGAGAAGTCCACTGAGATAAAATCCCATTTTGCCTTAGATAATCAAGAAATCATGACTCAGATATTCTCCACCTCGGTAAGACCTCAACGTCTTGATGGTCTTTCAAGTTTGTTTCTCAACTTCACTGCGGAATCTCTTGAACATTTCAAAAGATTCAGACTTGTGTTTCATAAGATACACATATCCATATCTAGACATATCGTCAGTGAAAGTTATGAAATAAGAATATCCTCCTCTGGCTTGAACTTTCATAGGTCCACATACATCTGTATGTATGAGTCCTAGAAGTTAAGTAGCTCTATCTCCGATTCCGGTCAACGGAGATTTGGTTAGTTTTCAGTGAGACAAGACTCACAAGTTGCATATGATTCATAATCATATTGACCAAGAAGGCCTTCTTTATGCAACTTGTTTATCCTTTTCTCGCCTATATGACCAAGTCTACAATTCCAAAAAAAAGTCTAATTTACTGAATTATCTTTCCTTCTCTTCAAACCAGAAATATGCATGTTAATCATATTAACTTTTGCATTGGGTAAGACATAGATGCCTTGATGTAAATAACCATTTGCACATAATTCATCATTATGAAAAATAGAGCAAATTTTATTATCGAAGATTGTTTTCTAACCACATCTGTCTAACATAGAAATGGAAATTTTGTTCGAAACAAAATTCAAAATATAGTAACAATCTTCTAAAACCAAGGTCTTGTCCGAAGGCATACAAAGAGAAATCGATCCTACAGCTAATGCCACAACGCTTGCACCATTCGTAACTTGTAGGTTGACTTCACCTTTCTTCAGCCTTTTATTGATTCTCAACCCTTCCAACACATTGTAGATGTTAAAAAACTACTACCGGTATCCAATATCCAAGTAGAAGAATCAATAGTAGTTAAAGAAATCATGAACAGTGTTATCAAACTCCCCCAGACCTAAACCTTTGTTTGTCCTCAAACAAAACTAAAGTCTAGCACAAGAAGAATCTAATAACGATGGATACTAGCTCAAAAATATCAAAGGGTTCTTACAGAAGAAGCACTCAGCATCAGTTTGGTCATATCTGCCCCTTTTGCCCTTGGGTTTGGTCACACCACCCTTGGGCCCATGGGGCTTCTTCTTGGGCTTTTTGTTGCCCTTGCCCTTCTTGGAAGAAGAGCTGACCATCATTACGGCACTAGATCCCTTAGACATCTCGGACATTGACTGACTTTCATAGTCAATCAATTTGTTCAGCATCTCATGCAGATCCATGTCCATCTTGTTCATGTTAAAGTTAACAATGAACGGTGAGAACGTCTAAGATAACGACTGCAAGATGTCTTGAGACAACTCTTTGCCCAGTGTGCACCCCAGCTTCACAAGTTGTTCAATAAGACCGATGATCTTTCGAACATGAGGTCCCACCAGAGAGTTCACAGTCAGTCTAGACTTGAGCAGAGATTTCGACAATTAATATCTTGTCGTTCTGCTCTGTGCACCGTACATCTTCTTAAGATGTGCAATGATAGCGCTAGGATCCATATCCTCATGCTGGCGTTGGAGTTCTGAACTCATTGAGGCTAGGATGATACACTTTGCAGTGTCAAGGTCATCCTTTTGCTTTATCCAAGCGAGCAAGCCATCCTCATCGTCATCAGCAGGAGATTCCTTGATAGGACTCTCGATCGCATCGAGTAACTTCTCTTGGTTGAGGACGATTTTGAGGTTGCGGTACCAATCATCGAAATTATCCTAAACAAGTTTGTGGACATCGAGAATGGCACGTAGGGAAATTGAGGACATTCTTAGGGAAATCTAGAAGGAAAAAATTGCAGCATTTATCAAGAACACTTATTTAATCAAATAGATATGGACTTTCATCTAAATGATTATTTTACTGACTAATACTACAATAGTATTCAGAAATCGTATTTCTTTCAGTAATATTTCCTGAACTAATCATGCATAAGCCCCCTGGTAGTCAGGTCGTTTCTTAAGAACTACATGCCTCCTGGTAGTCAGGTCGTACCATGTAAACAAGAACCTATTCAAAACATCTACGATGAAGGAAAAGCCTAACGATAAACAATTTATCGTTTTAGAACTCAATTATTGATTAAAATTCTTAATTTTAATATAACTCTATATCACATAGTCACCTGGTAGTCAGGTCGTTTCTATTGATATAGTTGAGTTTTAACCTTCAGCTCATGGTCGGATATCAATTAAGTTTATGTCCCCCAGATAGTCCAGGCGTTTACAAAAACTAATTGATTCCTCCCACTCGACATCTGATGTCATAGACGTATGAATCGAATTCTCGAACTACATGCCTCCTGATAGTTAGGTCGTACCATGTAAACGAGAATTTATTCAAAAACGTCTACGGTGAAGAAAAAAACTTAACGATAAACAATTTATCGTTTAATAACTCAATTATTAATACTTTAAAATTAAAATTCATTTAATTTTAATCTTAAATTTTTTTTAATTTTTTTATTAGGGTTAGGGTTAGGGTTACGGTAAGGGTTAGGGTAACCCTAACCCTAGCCGCCGCCCCTATTTCCGTCGCCCCCTTTGCCATCGGCGGTAGGGCTCGGTCGGGCTGAGAGCCGCCGGTCAGGCGATTGCAAAAGCCTCAAATCGCATGACGCTCGTGCGTGCGCCACTGCAGACCGCCGGGACGCTTCGATCCTCCACTCTGCCAGCTCGCCGTCAGTCGCCGTCAGGCTACTTCTCGAGAAGATTTAGGGAGCTTATTATTATCACTTTCAGTTTGAGAATTACAACTTCAAAAAATAGAACTCATCGATTCACTTCAGTTTGAGAATTACAACTTTAAAAATAGAATTCACCGATTAAAGGAAAACCCATAAAATTATCATGTGTGTCTCACCTTAGAAGACAGCACTCCTCTATATAATTGGAAATCTCTTTGTTTCACTAAGAGGTGCTCTTAATTGGTTGGATCGAGAATCTTCATTTCGCCGCCTGATGTCGTTTTAACTGAAACAGAGAATGCTTCAGCATGATTGGTCGTATGATTTACACTCATCTTCGACTGCGACCCTTTCCATCCACTCCCTCCTCACGCGCTCCATATCCACACGCCTCCTCCACCTCACTCGCTTTGGCGCCCTCGACGACCGATCCTTCCACGCCCTCCCCTCCCGTCCTCCGCTCGACGGCACCTCCGTGAGACTTTCCGGGTTCGAAGGCATTTCTGTATTTTCATTCCACTGTATTGTGGATAAGAGACTTTATTTAGAGGTTTTGCCCTCGGTCTCCGAGACGCGGCGGCTCTGTTGTTCCGGTGAGTTACCTCTCCTGGTCTTATGGATAGGTGCTTCTACGGTTTACGGCCGTATACTCATTGGTCGTAGCTATTGCTTTTGTTCACTGTGATCAATGACCTTATTGGGAGGTTTATTTCGATCTTCGGATTTGTGGACTGGTTCAACACTAGGGTTGAAGAGAGTAACAGGATTCATTTTGATGAGATTGACGATGAGAGATGCCTTAATGCAGCTTCTGGGTTTGTTGTACTTCAGAGAAGTCAATGATCTTGTTTGCTTGGTTCCTGCCTGATGCTCTCAATGGTTTGGTATTAGCCATTCGTGTTTAGGTTGCCATTGTTGATTCAAGGAGGAGGGGGTGAGATAGTGGAGGAAGGTCTATACTTCTTTTCCCTTTTCTTGAATCTGGCGGTGCAGCTAAAGTGTCTGGAAACCATAGTATGGTCTTTTTTTTTATATTTCTGATTGAAGGAGTTGATCAGCTTGTTCACAAAGAAGTTGCAGACGAAGACACCAAAGCAGAGGAAAACAGAATGCAGCATGATCGAGTTGCAGAATTCAGGGCTCAAGGAAACAAGGAGAAGCTGACCAAGGGAGCTGAACCAAAGGACAAGGACGCAGAGGAAGGATGATAGATGAAGCTCAGAGCAAGAAGAGACGAAAAGGAGCAGGAGACAGCCTCGGAATCAGTTTGAAGAGTTGCACCAGAAGCACAGGCCGCAGTTTACTTGTTTTGCCGTGGACATGAGGTTCACGAGAGTAGTCAAATGTTTCCATATTTAGTAATTCGGGGACAACGTCTCTAATGTGGTCCTGAGGTCTATTTTGTTAAGTTTTTGTAATGTCATTAAGCATATAAGTATGTAGGGAGATGAATTGAAGCATTATTGCAATTTTAGAAAACTTCTTTTTCGTGTGTTCATCTTCACTACTTCTCGAAACATTTTCTTACAAAACACTTACATTCTGATTAAGTTTCTTGTACAAGATTGTTCTTAACAGTTTTGTTTGTACAATCGAACAATGATAATAGGGAAAGTAAACTAAATTGAGCAATTTATATGTTGCTAAAGTTCACTGAAAAACAACAGTGATATCAGAGCCTCCTCGTTCTCAAGGCCAAGAGGTGCACCAAGACAGTAAGCACAATCTATGACACTATTGAAGCACCATCTTAAGCACAAAAGGGAACAAGAGAACATCCAGCAAATCAACAGATTTAGAGGCTGCATCAAGACATCAAAAGGTCAAGAATGCATAACACTCCACCAGTTCTGATATTTGAAGGCAAGAACTACAACCTATGGGTGATCAAGATCAAAGCCACCCTAAGGTCCAAAAGCGTATGGAAGGTTGCTGAATGGAAGGAGTTGGAGGCTAGAGATCAAAAGGCTCTAGAGTTGATCTATCATGCTATTTCTGAAGAGATATTCATTGCTCACTTATCCACTTGTGAGACGTCAAAAACAGCATGGGATCTCCTCAAAGAAAGGTTTCAATGGGATCCCAAAACTGTCATGATCAAGTTACAAAGACTAAGAGCTACATACTACACTTTGAAGCAAGGGGAGAAGGAATCCATCAAGGATTTTGCAAATGAAGTGACAGATCTAGGGAACAAGATGAGAACATATGGAGATAATATCAAGGCAGATGTGTTGGTATCAAAGATACTATGCTCTCTACAAGAAAGATTTGACCCTTATGTATGGGTCATTGAGCAAACCAAGGACTTGACTGTCCTCACAGTTGTAGAACTTATGGTAGCTTTACAACTCAAGAATACAGACTGGATGATAGAAATGATGGAGGGCTAGAGGAAGCTTTCCAAGCTAAGTTTAAGGGGATCAAGCTAGGTCCCAAGTTTGAAACAAATAAAAAAGATAACCACATTGAAGCTCAGAGTTATTTCAAGAATAGAAAAGTAAGAACTGAGGGATCCAAGTCCTACAAGACCAAGAAGGAATGCTTTACATGTGGTAAAGCTGGCACTTTGCAAGAGACTGTAGAGTCAAGAGACACACTCCTAATCAAACTCAAGCAAACCAAGCGTAAGAAGAGGAGGATTTCGTTTTTACTGTAGCCCATGTGTTTGGAGAAACATTTAGTGAGGATGTGTAGCTTATAGACAACGGAGCCACCAACCGTATGACAAGAGAAGAGAGTTTTTTGACAAACCTAGACAGAAGTATGAAGGTGCCTATAAGAGTGGGTACTGGAGCCACCCTACAGACAGTGGGAAAAGGAGATATAGAGGTGATGACCATGAAAGGAAGAAGGAGAATCAAAGAGGTCTTTTTGGTTCCAGGATTGGACAAGAATTTGCCGAGTGTTCCACAAATTGTGAGAAATGGCTACCTTGTGGAGCTCATGGAGAACTTGTGTTTTTTAAGACAAGAAAGAAGCAAAAGTTGCTGAAGTTACTATGGTTAGAAAGGAATATCCACTGAGATGGAGGCTTGCTGCAGAGGGAGCTCACACAGCTGCTGAGAATGATCTTTCATACTCTGGCACAAGAGGTTTGGACATGCTGGGATACACAATATGATGAAAATGCAGAGTCATAACATGGTGAAGGGATTACCTAAGTTTAAGGTGATCAAAGAACTCTGTAAAGTTTTTGTACAAGGAAAAAAGCCAGAGAAGAATTTCCAAAACTTTCTGAAGGCAAGGCAAAGGAGATTCTTGAGCTGGTGCATACAGACCTTTGTAGTCCTATGCAAACTCCATCTCTTGATGCAAGTGTGTATGTTCTAACCCTCAGAGACGATCACTCACACATGTTGTGGGTCTAATTCCTCAGGCTCAAGTCAAATACATTCACCATATTCAAGAAAATCAAGAATTTGGTGGAAACTCAAACTGGAAGAAAGTGAAGAAGCTAAGATCAGATAGAGGACGAGAGTTTAACTCTAAGGTTTTCATTGATTTTCTAGAGGAGCATGGAATACAGAGGCAGCTGAGTGTGGCCTATTCACCTCAACAAAATGGAGTGGTTGGGAAGAGGAATAGAACACTCATGGAAATGACGAGAAGCATGCTCAAATATAAGGGTCTTCCAAACAAATTATGGGCTGAAGGGATTTTCACAGCAGCCTATCTTCAGAATAGATTATAAGATCTCTAGACAGCAAGACACCATTGGAGGTTTGGAGTGGTAACAAGCCCAGTGTGAGCCATCTCAAGGTGTTTGGAAGCCTCTGCCATGTGCTAGTACCAGCACAACAAAGGTAGAAGCTAGATGCCAGATCAGAGAAGGCTATATTTGTGGGATATAGCAGCATGAGCAAAGGTTACAGAGTATTTAAACTAAGCACGAGAAGAGTGGATGTTGCTAGGGATGTAATTTTTGAAGAAAGCAAGGGCTGGAACTGGGAGACTCAGTGTGAAACTCAAAGACAGATTGGGATTCCTAGTTTCAATCCAACTATTCACAAGGAGAGTAGCATATTCAGAGAACTCCTTAAGGGATAATTGAGGATGGACAAGGGTCTAGAGGGACCCGAGGTACTCAACCTCAATTCACTCCAATTCTTTTCAAACTGAGCTAGTCAAGCTCTAGAAGGAGCAGAGAGGGTAACATCAGTTCATCTAGGCTGGTTGACAGAATGAGAAGACTAGATTATCTATATGAGGATGTTGAGCCAGTGGAAGGGGAGTCAAATCAAGTGTATGAATGTTGTTACTCATCAATGGAGGAACATGTGACATTTGAGGAGTCAATTGCAGATAGGGGATGGAGGAATCCTATGGATGGAGAGATAGAAATGATTAAAAAGAATGGAACGTGAGAACTTGTTAAGCTACCAAAGGACCACAAGGTAATAAGTGTTAAATGGATCTATAAAGTCAAGACTGATGAGATTGGAAAGATTTAGAAGTTGAAAGCTAAGTTGGTAGCCAAGGGGTTTCATACAGACTCATAGTCTGGACTATGTAGAAACCTTTGATCATGTGCCCAGACATGACACAATACGAACCCTGATAGCAGTAGCAGCACAAGAAGGATGGAGCCTCCAGCAAATGGATGTTAAGTCTGTCTTCTTGAATGATGAAATTGCAGAGGAGGTTTACATAGAGCAACCTCCTAGTTATGTTATTGATGGGGCTGAAGACAAGGTTTTAAGATTGAAGAAGGCTCTGTATGCCTTGAAGCAAGCTCCTAGATCTTGGTATAGCCGGATTGATTCCTTCTTCATAGGAGAAGATGTAAAAGGAGTGATTGTGATGCTGAAATAAACTTGCAGAAGAATATCAGGGAATGATGAAGAGTTGATCAAGCAACTTAAAGACAAGCTGAACAAGGAATTTGAGATGAGTGATCTCGGGAAATTCAGATACTTTTTGAGATTTGATATATGATATGTGATAGATGGGATCTTCTTGAATCAATCCAAGTATGCAAATCAGGTGTTGAGGAAGTTTGGAATGTCGAATTCCAAGAGTGTATCCATGTCCTTGTCATCTTATGGGAAGAACTCAGAAGGAGGCAATGAGCTGGCTGATCCAACCATATACAGAAGCATGATTGGTGGCCATCCATACATGTGATTTAGTAAAAGAGATCTACTAATTTCTATCAAATAGAAACCATCACATCTATGTTGATCTATCCGGATTACTAACGTCCAATTAGTTATCCTATGATCAAGAACGATTTAGATTAAGTTTTTACCAAAACTTGACTCTCTTTATCATGATCTCTATCATGATGACAAGTTTCTAAACTTAATCATGGACTCTATCATACTAGCTATGAAAATATATACACATATATTATGCAAATATCATCAAAATGATAAAAGAATGCCATTTTTTTTTTTACAAGTGTTCAAAAATATATGACATAAAATTAGCTCTTAAATAGTTACAACAATTGTACTATTCCTAGAACTAATTCCAGCATGTCATGTTCTTCAATCCAATCATCAACTTGTGCTTGTCAAACTCATTTGAACCAAGCGCCTTGGCAACGGATTCCGCCGTTGGAAAAATAGTAACGGAAGCCCCTTGGAAATAGTTGTAACGGATCACCGTTGTATGCTTGCAACGGACGGCCGTTGGAAGGCAACGGCTATCCGTTGCAAATTAGGCGGGGAAAAATCATTTTTGCAACGGACATCCGTTGCCATGTGGCGAGAAAATGCAACGGACGGCCGTTGCAAACTGGCGGGAATGATTTGGCGGGAAATGGATTCCAACGAAAGCCCGTTAGCATTGCCAACGGATGCCCGTTGGAAAAATTGAAAAAAGAAAAAAAATATATTTTTAAAACTAAAAGGTTTTTAATAAAAATATTAAAATTATATTACAAAACACAAAATTAAAACTATTTCCTATTACATATCGTTCAGGTCGGTTGTGTCGATATCATCCCCGCCATCACCACCACCTCTAGATGGAGTTGCATCCGAATCGAGCCCCGGTTCCTGCTGCGGTGTTGATCCCCTCACCTGGCCCGACAACAACTCAATGACGCTCTCCAATTGTTGTATTTGAGATGTTTGTTGCGCCACTTGGGCTCGAGTTTCTCGAAGTTGTGATTCGAGATCTTCGATCCGCCGTTGTTGCGAAAAACTCTCTTGCACCGCTGGAGGTACCGTCGTGACGTCCTTGATTATATCCTTTTGAAGCGCTCCGAGATCGTATAGACGTCCCTTATACGGTCTCACCGACTACAAGACAAATAAGAGTAATGTTAGATTTTAACAAATTATTTGATTAATAATTTACAATTAAAATAATAATATTTTACCTCTAAATAAATTTGGTCCTTTTGTGAAGGACTGAGGTCGTCGGGGCTTGAACCATAGGAAAATCGCTAATTGTCCACAACAAGACCGCTTTCAATCTGAAATTTTGCTTAGTACTGACGTCATAAGCAAGGATTCCTTCATTCCACAACTGTCGTAATTCATGAATTAAGAGCTGAAAAAATACGTCGAAACTTTTCTTCGGATGTTCTGGTTCTGGAATCAACAACGTCAGAAACATTACCTCTCTTTCAAACACATCTCGGGAGGTAAATTATACGGAGAAAAAATCACCGGCCACAGCACAGGGAATATTGACTTCTAGATTGTCCATAGGGACTAAAACCATCCGTGCACAGGCAAAGATAAACATTGCTCGTTTCACGCGCAAACTCGGGAAATATTTCATTGAAATCTTTCCAAGCCTAACCATCCGATGGATGTTGCATTACACCTTCGGTCGTGGAGTGTTCTGCGTGTCATCTCATTGCTGCAGCGGTTTTTTTTTTATTCATATAACCTTCTTTACCTGTTTGCTACAGGCATATAAAACATTTTCTTGTATGGTACATATTTCCGTGAAGATGGTTTTTTGGCCGAAATCTGCTTCCACCGCAAAACTTACATTCCAACAAGTTTTTTATCATTTCCCCAATATGCAACTATTTCTACAAACATCAATTTTCTCATGTGGCATTCCCAAGTCTTTTAACACATTCTTTGTTTCGTAGATCTCGGGAGCTTGGTTATTTTCCGGTAAATATTCCCGCATTGTTTTACAAAATGAATCCATGCAATTTTCAGCCACATTGTAGTCTGTTTTAATACTCATCAATCTTGAAGATAAAGATAAACGTGGCTGACCTTCACGACAACCTTCATATATAGGTTGTTTCTCCGAATCCAATATGTTGAAGAATCGACGTGCATCGATGTTCGGCATCTCTTCATGCGTTTGTTCATTAACAACTCCAGGAAAAGCATCTGACACCATTTCCACATATGGATTGGTCGTTGATGTTTCATAAATAACTTCTTCATTTCGTTCTACTTGTGCATCTTGCACACTATCTCTAACACCGCAATCTTCGCCGTGAAAAAATCAAATTTCGTAATTTTCAACGAAACCCACCTTATACAGATGTTTGCAAACAATTTCTTGACTTCGATACTTCATGTTTTTGCATCTTTTGCATGGACATAACATTGTCCCACGTTCTTGACACAAAGGCTGCATCGATGCAAAACTCATGAATTGCTCTAATCCATGTAAGAATTCTTGCATAATCTCTTCGGTTACAGGATCTTTTCTTCTATACATCCACTCCCTTGATCTATATATATTTCGATTTGAAGACAACGACATTTTTTCGAAAATATTTTTGTTATTGATGGTTTGATGCACTCTTTGGTAAGATCTAAATAGTTTATGTTCCAACGGACATCCGTTGTAGGTTCACGTGAAATTATTTAAACCGGTGCCCTCGAAATTCACAAAATCAACGGTTATTTGTTGCGATTTCTAACGGGCATCCGTTATAAATTGCAACGGACGACCGTTGCCAAGTTTTCTAATGAACGTTCCAACAGAGGATATCCGTTACAAATCCGTTGCAAATTGTAACGGATTTTTGCCCGTTGCAATATCCCGTCATCCGTTGCAATCCGTTGGTTCTGCTTTCCAACGGACGGATCCGTTGCCCTGCCCGTTGGAAATCCCGTGTTTTTTTGTAGTGCAAAGTCACTGAACTGGGAAACGAGATGAAGACTTTCGGTGATGATATTAGGGAAGACACCCTAGTATCTAAAATCCTATGTTCATTACAAGATAGATTTGACCCCTATGTAGGAGTCATTGAATAGATTAAAGACCTAACAACCCTAACAGTGGGTGAACTGGTCATTTCTTTGCAGTCACAACAGGCAAGATTAGACGATAGACATGGAAGCAATGTAGAGGGAGCCTTTAATCCAAAGTTTAAGGGTTTCAAGTTGTCTAACAAAATAGAAACCATTAGGAAACCATATCCTAAGGGTGACTACAAATAGAAGGGGAAGAAGTGGTGTGGTCATTAAAAAAAAGACAACCACTACGAGGCTCAGTGTTATTTTAAGAACAAGCAAGACAGATCAAATTCTCCTAGACCTTTTAAGACCAAGAAGGAATATTACACCTGTGGGAAACCAGATCATTTCTCAAGGGACTGCAGACTTAAAAAGTTTAAGAAGAAGAAGAAGAAGAAGAAGAAGAAGAAGAAGAAGAAGAAGAAGAAGAAGAAGAAGAAGAAGGAGAAGAAGATAACTCTCTCTCTACTGCTTCTCATATTGCAACAGAAGGTTTTTATCAAGAAGTATGTTCAGTGGACAATGGAGATACTAATCACATGACTAAACTAGAAGAGTTCTTTTCCCTAGTCTGGACAAGAACCTTCTGAGAGTATCTCAGATGGTTAGGAACGACTATCAAATTTTATTCATAGATGGAAGTTGCAGAATTAAGGATAAAAGGGATGTTTTGGTTGCTGAAATTCCTATGGTCAAGAAAGCTTATCATCCACGATGGAAAATCATCAAAGATCAAGCAAAAACAGCAAGGGAAGTAGAAAACTTATCTGGACTCTGACATAGGAGCTTGGACATTCAGGCCTTCACAACCTGCAACAAATGCAAAAGAAGAAAATGGTAAGAGGGTTACCAAAGTGCAAGGTGGAACAAGAAGTGTGGGAAGCTTGTTTGAAAGGGAAGCAGACTAGGGATGAATTCCCTAAACACTTAGATTACAAGGTGAAAGGAATCTTGGACCTAATCCACTCAAACCTATGCGGACCAATGCAGACCCCATCACTGGATGGAAGCCTTTACCTACTAACGTTGACATATGGTTTTTCACATATGGTATGGGTTTACATTCTAAGGCTTAAGTCAGATTGCTTAAGTATATTTAAGAAATTTTTTTTCACAATTCGAGACCCAATAATGCAAGAAGCTGAAGAAACTAAGCACATACAGAGGTGGAGAGTATAACTCTAAAGAGTTTAATGAGTTTCTAGACTCTAAGGGAATTCTAAGGGAATTGACTGTTGCCTATTCCCCTCAGCAAAATGGTGTTGCTGAGAGGAGAAATAGGACACTCCTAAACATGGCTAGGAGTATGCTAAATGAGAAGAACTTACCTCACAAGTTCTGGGTTGAAAGAGTATTTACTGTTGCCTATCTCTAGAATAGGCTACGCACCAAGGCATTGGATGATCATACCCCACTTGAAGTGTGGAGTGGACACAAGCCTTCGGCGAGCCACCTCAAGGTTTTCGGGGGCATTTGTCATGTGCACATACCTGCACAACATAGAAGAAAACTGGATGAGAGATCAGAAATTGGAATATTTGTAGACTACAACAGCCTAAGCAAAGGCTACAGAATTTATAAAATTTAGACTGGCAAAGTGGAAGTCGCTAGGGACTTGGCATTTGAGGAAGACAAGTGTTGGGACCCGACTACACAGTCTGGTTCACAAGGAATGAAGCCTATATCAACATTTGTTGGGGTTTCTAGACCTACACAATAGACCATACCTACAACTACATAAGAAAATTCAAATACTCAAGGAGGGGAGAGAAACTTATCGCAGTTTTCTCCAGTTCCCTTCCAGTTGAGCAGTGGTCAGTCAAGTGGTGTCTCCTCCTCCTCGAGACAAATTTATGAAGAAGCAGAACCAAATGAAGTAGAAGAGGGGAAGAACTTATTATTTGACAATGGAGGAACCAAGTTCCTTTAAAGAGGTTGTAATTGATCTAGGCTGGAGGAAAGCCATGGATGAAGAGATAGACATGATTCAAAAGAATGAGATTTGGGAGCTGGTGGACAAACTTGGAAAATAGAAGATTATTATAGTTAAGTGGTTATATATAAAGTGAAGTCTGGTGAAAATGGAAAGATACAAAAATTGAAAGCAAGGCTTGGGGCTAGAGGGTTTACACAAACCTTTGGTTTCGACTATGGAGAGACCTTTGCACCGGTCTCCAGACATGATACCATCAGAGTCCTCATTTCCCTAGCTGCACAAATGAAACGGAAGCTTCATCAAATGAATGTCAAATCGACATTCTTAAATGGTGAAATAATAGAAGAGGTGTTCATAGAACAGCCTCAAGGATACGAGATAGAGGGAGCAGAGGACAAGGTCTATAAGTTAAGGAAGGCACTATATGGGCTGAAGCAGGCACTTAGGAATTGTATAGCAAGATCGATGAGTTCTTTCTGACTGAAGGGTGCACAAGGAGCCATTGTGATGTAGCTATATACATCCAGAAGTCAGTTTCTGATATCCTAATAATATGCATCTATGTTGATGATATTATACTGACTGGAATTGATGAGAAGGGGATAAACATGTTCAAGACCAAGCTATGCAGTGCATTTGAAATTAGTGATCTAGGGAGACTGACATACTTCCTAGGTTTTGAAATCAACTACGCAGGGGATAGAATTTTCTTACCCTACTGGAGAAGTTTGGGATGAAACATTCTAAGAGTGCTTACATCAAATCAATCTTGTTTATTTATTTTTCATGTTTGCATCATTACAAGAAAGAGGAAGATGAGATCACGAGACTCTCAAAATTTAAGGTCATGAACAAGCAACAAAACTAACAGTTGCGATATTTTGGAGTTCCATTTTTTGTCCCTCTACAACGGCTGTGTCAGACATGCATGTCATTGCTCTAATTACTTGAGGCATCTCTTGTCGGAAGTTTTATTTTCAAGCCTGATATATGTGAAAAGGTTATGTCTTTCTATTCATGCCCCCACCGTAGAAACAATCTTTAGAGGTTTATGTTTGAGTTTACTATATTACCGATCACTTGAGTCGTTTATGAGAAAAACTACGATGGAGATTTCAACACGTTATTGCTTCTCTAGATCTACATTTAACATTTTCGAAGCTCAATAAGCTGTACTTATGGTACAGAAAGTGTACAGCATTAGGTAAGCATGAACAGCATCTGGGAACTTCGAGCCGGATGAATCAATAAAATTTCTTGAATTCCCTATTTTAAAGCCTTTCCTACAGGCACATGCAGATCCTATGATGCTGGGGTGCACCAGCGCAACGAACAACATCGAGAAAGGTGTTTTCATCACATGGTATCCATAGTTTGGAGTTGGCTGTGAAGTTGTAAACATCTTGAGCTTGGTCCAGCAAGGCCATGAAGAGTGGATGTTTAAGCAAACTGATCTTGATCACGAACCTCTTGTAATTCTCGCCCACATACACAACCAAGTGACCCTTTGGCACATCGTTTGGTATTGTCTCAGCTTCCTTCTTGAATGGCCAACAAACCCGTTCGCAACAACTCCCACAGGATGAGCTCTTCACCATTCTCAGCTTATTTTCGCACGCTGTAAGGAATTTGCTCTTCATTTGAGTAGGAGGAATGACTAACAGCAAGGTAAAAGAATTAAGATGTCTGTGGATGCAAGTACAATAGCGCAGGACATGTATATATATATATATATAGGCGCATTGGAGTTCTGTATAGTCCAATAAATGTTTTGACATGACTTATAGCCAAAGAGACTGAGATGGGCATTTTTTAAATGAATATTTCGCAAGGCCTTTGCATGTGAATAAATTAAGTTTTCTTTGTTCACCCGTGCGGTTCCGTTATTTTAGAATTGTATCTTGATACGAAACTGTACGAACATGCACTGCATGATTAAAGGTGCAATAAAATAAATATTTTCACACAGGCATCAATGTTTTATCAGTTGAAGTAGTGAAAGTTCATGAGGGTTAAGACCCCACAAGAAGAAGCAAAGAGAAGAGATAAGATATGAAGGAGAGGGATGGGTCTCAATCTTCTTCGGTCTAAGCTCTGATTTACGGATGGATATTCTAAAATATACTATTGATTTGATCTGCTGAGAGAAGCTTGTCTCCAAAACCTATCCTTTTCTAGATTCCAGTAATGATTTTAGATATTTAACTTAATGATTTGCTCATGTGCCTTCTTATGTCTTATTGTTCTGTAGATTACAACTTTGAAAAGAGTATGTAATGCCCTGAAATAACCCCACTCTATGAGGCCGTTCAGGTCGCGACCTGGTATGGAATCATACGTCTGTTTAGTAGGTTTCGTAGCAAGTGGAATGAGCATCTGAACTAAGATCAGTCTTATGAAAAAGGCTCCTACAGCCGGTTGTTCAATGTATAATGAAAAGACGACTTGACCCTCAAAAGCTAACGTTTTATGGTATAGGCCTAGTATTACAGTAGAGACATTTAGAGTCACAAGATTCAGATAGAGATAGTGAAACCCTTTTTGTAATTATGTGTCCTTTTTCTTGCAGAGGGTTTAACTGAAGATGAACTGTCATATATGATTGGGACACAGAAAAATGGACCATTAGGGTTCATCCCCCAAGGACACAGAAATGTGTTTTTGATCATATCATCAATGCAAGTGAAGAAACAGAGGGTGAGATGCTCATTGTTACACATCACACGAGGGGTGATTACTTTGGAAGATGCAACCAATCTCTTCTATATTCTGTCTCGTTCTCTTACAAAACACACACACACACTCACAGACTGACATTGCATCAGGCTTGAAGCTTTTATGTTGTGTTCATTTTGTCAGATAACTCTGATTTTTGCCATTCTGAGTTAGGCTGGATTTCTGTGCCTTAATTTATTGTGGCCATGTGGAGTTTATGATGTTACCCTGTCTTCTTTCTTTTTTTTTCTCCTCCAGCTTCCGGAAAAATAATTTTTACACCATTTTTTATGGTATTTGTTTTTTAATATATATTAAATTGAAATCCTACGATCATGTTTGATCAACTTTATGGGAAAATGGGTTATAAAACCATAAATATCTAAGTTCTTTAATTCGATTTAATTAATTTGATTTCATCAGAATTTACAAAAGTTTTATTTTATAATGTCAAAATATAATTCTGTCTTAAAATTCAGTAAAATTTATAAAAATACAGTTTTGTAGAATCTATATACATTTCGCAAAATCGCAGCTCCATAATTTATATAATATTGAATTTACCAATTCTACCAAAAACCATTAATAATATGATATTGTATAATAATCGATTATCTTTTTTTTTTTGAAGATCTTAATAATAATTAAAAATAATTAGTAATATTAAGAATTGCGCTGTCGTACGGATCTAACCTAACTAAATCTCAAAGAGCATTTAGACCGAAGTCTTTGTTATCAAATCATTGGATCAAAGTCTTTGTTACAATAGGTCTTAATTGATGCAATCAATTCAAATAGAGTATGCATTTCATTAAAGTGGTAAAATAAAAATAAAATGGTACGTTATACAATAACATTAAATCGCATAAGATGGAATATTGTAATGTAAGTATAAAAACGCACGTTGTACCACTGCAACGTCCTAGTTAGATCCGTGGCGATTGGCCAAAATCAAATAAACTATTTATATTAACTAATTTTGTATTATTTTTATACATAAATTATTACATTACTTCACAACAGAAAAACAAAATTATTTTTAAAATTTTCTAAGAGTAAACAAATTATATTAAAATATATAAATATTTTTTATAATATTAAATTTTTTATCTTTCATTTTAATATTATTTTATTAGATAAAAAAAGTCACATCATAATCCTATCCGTTATTCATAAAAATTAGAATATGCGTGAGAAAATATGATGATCTCTTTAGATTTCTAAAAAATAGAAGAAAAAAATTAAATTATTTTAATGATTATTTAAATACCTTTCTTAATATAAACTAAAAATATAAGAATTCAAAGATATTATTGTATTTGAATCAAACCCAAAGAAATATAATGGATAGTTAAATTTCTTTGGAGATTACAAATTTTGACTTTTTTGTGGTGTTAAAAAATAGGATCAGCCCACAGGCCAATGGCCATGCCTTGTAATATTTCAATTATTTGATTTGACCTTCCCCATGTGTCTTCCACAGCTCTTAGCTGTCTTTTCATTTTCTCTTTTTCTAAAAAAAATCATCATATTTAAAAAGTTCCATTAAATTATTACATGTGAATATCAAGTGGTAACTTCATATTTTAATTTTACATCCATGTACATAAATCTGAAATATTAATAAGTTATATAATATATATATATATATTGGTAAATAGGTGACTTAAAAAAGTCAAACTATTCTTCTGGATTATAATCACACTATCAAAGTTCAATATAATATAACATATGGAACATTAAATCGTGAAATTGTAATAAAAAATGATTAATATGTTTAAATTTGGTCAAATTTAAATATGAGTGGAACTTTTATTTTTGAAAAAATTAACAGTTTCTAAAAATATAAAAGATAACACAATATTCATGTATATTAATGTATATTAATGTTAAATGACATAAAACATTACAATATAAAGTATAAATTTTGGTTTATAGTATTTTGTATTCCATTTTTTTAGATGGAAATAAGACATAAAATATCCAGCGTCAGCATTGATTTTGTAAACATAGTATTATGATATGTTCAAAACAAAACCCCCAAGTAGTTTTTGAAAGAAACAAAAAAAAGAATTTATTTAAAAATTAACTAAATAATCTAATTGAATTTTTATCAAAATCTCATGCAACATTCTGTCTTCCAACTCACTATAAATCTCTTTCATGCTTCTACGTGGGAAGCAATTCTTATTGTTTTATGATTTTACATTATTTTTACATAGATGTTTTCTCTCTTTTCAAAAAATAATAGTTGGCTTTTCCATTAAATTCAAAGTCGAGGTTTTGAGAATAATATACAAACACTTAAAGAAAATACGAAACTAGCACAAAAAATAGTTCAATCGTGACAAATTAATTTCAATTAATTTCTAGTGAAGGATAGTGGTTGGAGAGTGTAATTTGGAAGTTTGACGTCCAATAAATCCCTCTTGTGGACATAGTTACTTATTTATTGCTTTCTTTACATATAGGAGGCGATAGACTGAAGAATTTTGTTAAATTTAGTATTCAAATGTATATACCCGATATTTTTATCAATAAATATATGAAATATTCAATTTTAATATTTTAATGTGTATACTCTATATTGTAATATATAAATATTAATATATGAAATACATGGCAGATTTAATGCACGTTAAAAATGTTTTAGAATATAATATTTTAAGATGAGAAATAGATTATGAATTGAAGATTGAATTTTGAATTTGAGAAAAAATCTTAGAAGAACATCGGGAGGAAGAGAGACATGAGGATAGAGAATTAGATGAAGATAAGGAAGAAAAAGTTTTTATTTTATTGATTAAATATCAGTATATTGTGTATAAATATATATATATATAAGAAAAAGAAGAACAAAAATATAATATCTAATCTAAAACAATAAAATATTTCAAATAAAATATTTTTTTAATCTTTAATATTTTCTTCGAGATTGAGAATACATCATATACCTCCATGTTGGAATAAAGAACAAATTTGACTTGATGAAAAAGATTTTGTAAGAGTATTTGTCAATTGGTGTGATGGTTGAACGTACAAAGTTTTTATGGATTTTATATCATAAATCATGAGTAACAATTGATTTCAACTCATGATCATATTCTTTAATTTTATTTGTGATGTATTGGAAAAATAAATTGAACTATCTCTCTTTGTTTGGATTAGTATACTATTTTTCTGAAAAAATTTCAGAAGAAAAAAAATTGGTGTTTACAATAGGTTGTTTTTGAAATTATGCTCTCGTATTCTTTCATCTCATTTTGTTAGTACATATATATCAATATGGAGATATATATCAATATGGAAAGACTTACATGAATATATTCAATAATATGTATTTTTCTATTTACCCCGATTTGTTGGTGTTTCTAACAGAATTGAATTCTGTTTTGCAGGTGTATTTCTCCACACGTTCTGCAATCTACTTGCAGGTTGAAGAAGAAACACATCACTTCTTGGGCCTTTTTATTTTTGTTATTTCTACTGGGCCTTCCGAAATTTCTTCTTGGCCCGTTGCACTCTCCAGTCCATGTCACTTCAGCCCGGTCCATGCCAACAATAATTTCAGCCCGGCCCGTTGCACTCTCCTTCAGACATAGGGTAAAGTCTTCATTCGGTCTTCATTTCAGCTCCATGGTAAAACCCTAACCCTTCTTCTTCTGGTTTTGTTTCAGGTCCACCGTGTTGGAGGGGAACACTCACTTCAATCTCCCTCTTGTTCCTCTCCAACACGACGCCTACTCTCCGTCGTAGGTCCTCAAAACGGCCGGTTCCCAGTGGTTTCGTCAGAAGGTCCGCCAGCTGCAATTCTCCAGGTACGTATCTCAGTTTTATTATTTCGTTCTTAACAGCTTCTCTCACGACATGGTACTTTATAAGGATATGTTTAGTTCTCTTGTGGTCAATCGGGTTGCGGCCAATCCCCATAGCCGCTGTGTTATCACATTGTATAGGAACTCCGTCAATTTCGAACCCTAGTTCACAGAATAACCTCTGCAACCACACCGCATGGTTTGTGGTTACAGATAGGGCGGTATACTCAGCCTCGGCAGTAGACTGAGCAATCGTCCCTTGCTTTTGTGTGTTCCAACTGAAAATTGCTGAACCATATGTAAAACAATAGTCGGTTGTGCTTATAACATCGTCTTTACGTCCGGCTAGATCCGAATAACCAACAAATTCTGGGTTCTTAACCCTCTCAAATAATAATCATGGATAATAAGTACCATTAACGTATCTTAAAACTCTTTTTACTTCGTTTAAACTCCTTTCTGTAGGTTTAGCGTTGCTCCTAGATAAATAGGAGGCTGCAAACGCTACGGTCTCGTTGCTGCTAAGTATAGAAGTCCTTCGACCATGCTTCTATACTTAGTAGCGTCGGGTAATAAGTTCCCATCTTCAACGTTTTTCCCATGAGGCGTGAGAGGTGTTCTCACCCTCTTAGCTTCTTTCATTCCATACTTTTCCAGTAACTTCTGAGCTTACTTGGCTTGCCCAAGAAAAATCTCATCTTCAACATACTGAATTTCAAAACCCAAAAAATACTTCAGTCTTTCCAAATCGCTCATTTCAAACGTTCTTTCCAATCTATCCTTAAATGTTTTAATCAGATTCTCATCACTTCCTGTGATGATGATATCGTCGACATACAAACAAATTATGACAATACCTTCTCCTGTGATCTGCAAATACATCGCAGCATCGCAATCACTCCGTTTGAATCCTTCTTCAATGAAAAAAGAATCAATTCGGTTGTACTAAGCCCTCGGTGCTTGCTTAAGCCCATACAGTGCCTTCTTTAATCTTTGAACTTTATTCTCAGCTCCCTCTATCACATAACATGGGGGATGTTCAATGTATACCTCCTCTGTGATTTCCTCATTCAAAAATGAGGATTTCACATCCATTTGATATAAATTCTACTCCTTTTGCGCTGCAATGGCTATAAAAAATCTGATTGTGTCGTGTCTCGATACCGGGGCAAAAGTTTCCCCATAATCCAATCCTTGAGTTTGAGTAAAACCTCTTGCCACCAGCCTAGTTTTAAATCTCAAAATTTGCCCATTTTCATCTGTTTTTACTTTATAAATCCATTTAACGCTAATTACCTTCTGCTTCTTTGGAAGATCAGCAAGTTCCTAAGTATCGTTCTTGCTGATCATTTCCATCTCCTCATCCATAGTGTTTCTCCATTCTCTATTAACCACAGCTTTTTCAAATGAAATTGGTTCTTCCTCTTCCATCCTAGCTCCATAAGCTCGAATTTCATTTCCTAGTTCGGTAATCTTACTTACATAGTCTTTTATTTTTTCTTTTTTCGATTGCTTCATGTTATAGAATGAAGCTCTCAATCTTTGCACCTTGATCCTAACTGCTTTTGGATCACCTTGAGACCTCTCCTTGAGCAGATCCCATGCTGCCTTGGATGTTTCATAGGTTGTTAAATGTGCACTGAAAATCTCTTCAGTCACCGCTTGATATATCAGCTCCAACGCACGCTAATCCTTTGCTTACAATTCCTCCCATTCGGCTGTTACCATCTTCCCTTCCTCAACTGTTAGTTTCTCAACTTCTGGAAACTTTGGTATGCCTTCTGTAACTATTTTCCATAATCCTTTGCCTCTTATTGTAGGTTTAATCTTGATAACCCACAGATTGTAGTTCTTACCTTCGAATATTGGAATTGGTGGAGTATTAAGTGTTCTGTCCATACTTCTTGCTGTAGAAATTCTTGCTTGTGCTTGAATGTGTGTTGATGGTGCTACTGGTTTATTGATTGTGATGTTGTGCTCCTGAACCTTCTTAGCTCTAATACCATATTGATTTTATATCATAGATCATGAGTAACAATTGATTTCAACTCATGATCATATTCATTAATCTTACTTGTGTTGTGCTGGAAAAATAAATAGAACTCTCTCTCTTTGTTTGAATCAGTATACTGTTTTTCTGGAAAAATTTCAGAAGAAAAAAATTGGTGTTTACAGTTGGTTGTTTTTGAAATTATGCTCTCGTATTCTTTCATTTCATTTTCTTAGTACATATATATCAATATGGAGAGACTTACATGAATATATTCAATAATATGTATTTTCTCTATTTTACCCTGATTTGTTGGTGTTTCTAACAGAATTGAATTCTGTTTTGCAGGTGTATTTCTCCATAGGTTCTGCAATCTATTTGCAGGTTGAAAAAGAAACACATACACTTCTTGGGCTTTTTTCTTTTTGTTACTTCTACTGGACCTTCCGAAATTCTTCTTGGCCCATTGCACTCTCCAGCCCATGTCACTTCAGCCCGGTCCATGCCAACAATAATTTCGGCCCGGCCCGTTGCACTCTCCTTCAGACATAGGGTAAAGTCTTCGTTCGGTCTTCATGGTGAAACCCTAACCCTTCTTCTTCTGGTTTTGTTTTAGGTCCACCGTGCTGGAGGGGAACACTCACTTCAGTTTTCGTGAAATCATAATTTATTTTTTCGAAAACCATATGATAATTGATTTCGATTTTAATGTTTTGTACATCCGTGGAACATGGGTTTACTCACAATGTATAGTGTTATAGTATTATCACAAAAAAATTGCAAGAGACATGATAGAAATAAAAAGTTCAATAAGAAGAGAATTCATCAAACCATTTTACAAACGATGTTAATCAATGTTCGGTATTCAGCTATCTCTCTGCTTCTGATATTGATTCTTTACCTTATTCTTCTTATCAAAATACTATTGTTTCATGCACAACCTTACCTTTAAATAATAATTTAATTTTAATTAATTCAAGACCAAAAAGACAATCTATAAAAAACTACTTTAATTTAGTCCATTTCTACATCATATCATATTTCTATCTTTATTTTATATTCTAAACTATATTCTCTTTTAAAAAATTATATTTTAAATATATTTATAGAATCTGAACCAAAATCATATAAAAAACATATGTTTCAAAGAAAGGAACAATTATATATCTTTATATACCAATATATAAAATATAAATAAAAATATTGTAAAACCAATATATATTAAATAAGAATTGATTTGGAAGATGTTATCAGTTTAAACATTCAAGATGGAGACTTCTCAGCTCAGCACGCACGGGCAACTTCACCAACATTAGCTGAGCACGTCCGTGCAGTTTCACTCAGTCCGCGTCCATCAGTTTCACACAGCACGCGCAGGCAGTTCCACTCAGCCCACACGGGTCCGTTGACTCTCACTCAGCACGCACAGGGAGTTTCACTCAGCCCGCACCGGTCCGTTGACTCTCACTCAGCTCACGCGGACAATCCCACTTAGCCCGCACGGGCTGGTTCATCTTCTACCTCAAGAACAGAGTGAGCACAGACATGACACTCACTCTCTCTCTCTTTACACGGATTCAAGAATACGGTTCTTTCCTATAGCAACCAAGAACAAGATTGTATTAATCTTTGTTCTTGGGATCTTGGGTTCTTGAGCTCATTCATCTCTATTCAAAGAGATTGTAATCGAAGGAATTCATTCATTCACAATAATAAAATTCATACAGTTCTCTTTTAGTTCAGTTCTCTCTCTCTCTCTTGTTCTTAGTTTTAAAATTCGTTAGAGTTCATATGGTATCAGAGCATGGTTGGGAGCTCAACCATGAATTCTTTCGCCGATCTCCTTGCTAAACCCTCACGAGTCTTCGTTGGTGATCTCTGATCTTTCAATAACGAGGCAGCATTTGTAGAGCCTTTCACGATTGCCCATATCCGAAGAAGTTCACAGTAGCAATTTATTTTCAATTAACGATCCATTTCACTGCAGATCAATCTGTCTGCAATTATGTTCTTGATTAGCACGCGCGAGCAACATCATGTATCACAGCAACCCGCGCGGGTTCCATCGAGCATTTTGCATCGGCAGTATTTTGTGAAAAAGATTCACAAAATTTCATCAATCTAAGAGGATTCAAGAAGTTTCATACAACAATCCTTCAGTTTCAATCTTGAACAATGGCGGCAAATCAACCGTAGTATCCATTCCCAATACATATTAATATTTCGAACTTTGTTACAATAAAGCTTACGGATTCTAACTTTCTTTTCTGGAAAGCTCAAATTGAGTCTCTTCTTCGGAGTCAAAGATTGTTGGGATTCATCGACGGCACAATACAAGAGCCACCTCAAACCATTTAAGAAATCAAGAATGACGTTTCAACGGATATTCTAAATCCTGTACATGACTTTGGTTGCAAACGGATCAGCTTATCATGTCATGGATCATCGGTACTCTTTCTGAAGAAGTCTTCAGCCATTTTGTTGGTAAGAATTCAACAATGGAGGTATGATCCAGCCTTAAAAACCATTACATACAACGATCTGTAGCAAGAGAATTCAACTTGCTAGCATCATTACAACTTCTGACCAAAGAAGGAAAACATTGGTTGAATATTTGAGTCAATTTAAGAGCATATGTGATAAATTAGAGTCAATTGGTAAACCAATTCAAGAACCTATAATCTCTTTAGGTTACTTAATGGATTAGGCAAAGAATATGAAGCTTTTGCTACGGTAATTCAAACCTTGATGCATAAGCCTCCTATTCCAACCTATAAAGACGTGGTATCTCAATTGAATAGTCTAATTCTTGGGAGTTCTACTAGCCAATTCACTAATGTATCTCATTATCTAGCTTTTCCTGCCACACAGTATTCTACTAATTCGAATCAAGGGTTTGGCAGAAGGAACTTCAATGACAGAGGAGTAAATCAAATATTCAGAGGCAATAGGAACTATACAACCCGTGGAAGAGGTTTTGCCCAACAAGTTTATTCTCTTTATGTTCAGAAAGCGTAAAACTCGAATAACAATCAGGTAACAATAATAATTCACAAAATTCCTCTACAAGATTATTGTGTCAAATTTGTGGTAAGACAGGACATGAGGCTCTACGATGTTGGCATCAGTTTGGTAATGCCTTTCAAAGTGGTGATATACCACAAGCCCTGACGTCAGTACAAATGAATCAACACCCTCAGCTGGACTGGTTTCCAGACTCAAGAGCTTCAGTTCACATCACAAATTCAACCGGACATCTTCAGAGTTCCATTCCATATGGCGGATCAGACAGTGTAATGATTTGAGACGGTTCGTTTCTCTCAATCTCTCATGTTGGATTCACTTCCATTTCTACTTTAGAAGGTAATTTACCAATTCATAATGTTCTGGTAGTTCCTTCAATTAATAAATAACTATTATCTGTTTCAAAGCTTACTCACGATTATCCTTGTGAGGTGATTTTTGATGCTGGTAGTGTTTGAATAAAGGAATTAATAACTCAGAAGATTTTGGCCAGAGGAAACAAACATGAAGGGATCTACAGGTTACAAACAACAGACTTCAAGGCCTTTTATTCTATTAGATATTGTTCTACTTCGTATGATATATGATATCATCATTTAGGACATGCTAACAACAATATTATACAATAACTTAATAAAAATGACTTCATCAAAATTACTAAATCTTCTTCAAAATTGTGTGAATATTGTCAACTGCTAAAAATAGCAGATTGTCTTTTTCTGATTCTGATTATCATGCGAAAGAACAACTGGAAAGGATTCATTGTGACTTATGGGGACCAACACCTATAACTTATGTTCAAGGTTTCAGGTTCTATGTCATTTTTATCGATAATTTCTCTATATTTTCATGGCTATGTCCTCTAATGCATAAATCAGACTTTTATAATGTTTTTCTCATGTTCCAAAAGATGGTGGAGAATCAATTTTCTTGCAAAATTAAATTATTTCAAAGTGATGGAGGAGGTGAGTTTAGTAGCATTCGTTTTCAAGAACATCTTTTACAAAATGGTATTAAACATCTAGTATCATGTCCTTATACACCTGAACAAAATGGGTTAGCAAAAAGGAAACATCGACATATTATTGAATTAGGATAAGCTATGATGTTTCATGCCAAAATACCTCTCAAATACTAGGTAGAAACATTTTATATTGCAAATTATATCAGTAATCTATTACCATCATCCTCTTTGCTTAAAGAAATACCATACAAAATATTATTTAAAAGACAAGTGGATTACTCAGCTCTTTGAGTTTTTGGTTGCTGTTGTTATCCTTGTCTCCGTCCTTATGCTCAAAATAAATTTTATCCAAGGTCTTTAAAGTGTGTATTTTTGGGATATAGTGAAAAATATAAATGATATCGTTGTCTCTATCCTTTAACAGGTAATGTATATATTATTTGTCATGCCATTTTTTATGAACTAAGTTTTCCTTTTCAGGGTAGCTATCTACATTTGATTCCATCAGCAGACATATTACTATCAAAAGCATGGCAATTAGGGTTCAAAGCTCAATCAAAGGATGTTTCAAATCAAAATTTGCAATTTGTCTTACCCAGGTTTTAGAATCCTACTTCTATTGTTGAAATACCTGATGAACAAACGACTACATCAAATGCTACAGCAGAGTTGGATAATGCTTCACCAAGAAATCCAGTATCTACAACATGTTTTGTATATTCCAGATTCTTATGATGAAAATATACATGCTGAATTATCAAATGCAAATCCTGAAAGTGAATTGAATACTGGAAATCAACATCCTATGACTACTAGAAGTAAATCTGAAATTTTTAAACCAAATCCGAAATATGTTTTGTGTGCTAATTTAAATATTCCACAATAACCAAAATCAGTTAAGTCAGCTTTAAAACATTCTGGTTGGCATCAAGCAATGATAAATGAAATGGATGCACTACAATATAACAACACT
Organism: Gynandropsis gynandra; assembly: GCA_036759665.1. Taxonomy (NCBI): domain Eukaryota; kingdom Viridiplantae; phylum Streptophyta; class Magnoliopsida; order Brassicales; family Cleomaceae; genus Gynandropsis; species Gynandropsis gynandra. Next base: position 2,862,075 of record CM071861.1, on the reverse strand, counting down.
TGGTCATTATTTCCATACTCGAATGATATGAATATTTTGGGATGTAAATGGATTTTTTAAGACTAAACTTAATGCAGATGGGTCTCTAAATAGATTAAAAGCTAGATTAGTGGCTAAAGGGTATCATCAAGAGGAAGGTATTGATTATTTATAAACATTTAGTCCGGTTGTTAAGACTACTATAATTAGGACAGTGTTATCAATTGCAGTAGTTAATGAATGGTCAATATCTCAATTGGATGTTAAGAATGCCTTTTTACATGGTGAGTTGACTGAGGATATTTTTATGCAACAACCTCCTGGTTTTGAGGATTCTGAGCATCCTACTCATGTATGTAAGCTGCATAAATCCCTATATGGTTTAAAACAGGCTCCTAGAGCTTGGTATGACAAATTTAGTTTATATTTGCTTGAATTTGGCTTTTGGTGTAGTAGTTCAGATCCTTCATTATTTGTATATCAACAAGGCTCATATAAGATTTACCTTTTATTATATGTTGATGACATGATATTAACAGGAAATTGTGAAACATTGTTAAAGGAACTTACTGTAGCTTTGACTATCAGGTTTTCTATGAAAGATCTTGGTCAGTTGCATTATTTTCTTGGTGTTCAAAGTAAGCTTTACTCATCAGGGTTGTTTCATCATCAAGAAAAATATGCATTAGACCTTCTTAACAAAGCTGATATGACAAATTATAAACTTGTAGCTACTCCTTTACCTCTGAAGTTAAACAATTATACTCCGAATCTAGAGAAATTTTCTGATGCAACTTACTTTAGACAATTGGCTAATGGATTGTAATATTTAACCTTGACTAGACCTGATATTAACTTTGCTGTCAATTTTATTTGTCAAAGAATGCATGAACCTACAATATCTGATTTTGCTTCGCTAAAAAGAATTCTTCGTTATATTAAAGGTACTATTACTCTCGGATTACACATACATAAACATAGTACATTTGACTTGGTTGCATTTAGTGACAGTGATTGGGCATGATTTTTATCTACAAGACGCTCTACAACAGGTTTTTGTATATTTCTTGGTTCAAATTTACTTTTTTGGTCAGCTAAAAGACAACCAACAGTTTCCAGATCGTCTACCGAAACTGAATATAGAGTTGTGGCGTCCACAACAGCTGAGCTCACTTGGCTAAGCTTCATTCTTCGTGATCTTGGTATATCACAACTAGGTCCATCGGTCTTACACTGTGATAATCTCTTTGCTATTTTTTTAACAACAAATCCTAAATTTCATGGTCGATCTAAACATATTGAAATTGATTATCATTTTGTCACGGAAAAGGTAGCCCTTGGATCGGTTATCATTGAGCATATTTCTAACACTTCTCAAGTTGCAGATATTTTCACAAAATCCTTGTCTCGTAATCATTTTGTCCAGCTATGAAGCAAACTGAATGTCGACTTTTCACTTGAAATCAGTTTAAAGGGGAGTATCGGTCTAAATATTCAGGATGGAGACTTCTCAGCTCAGCACGCGCGGACAACTTCACCAACATTAGCTCAGCACGCGCGGATAGTTCCACTCAGTCCGCGTCCATCAGTTCACACAACACGTGCGGGTAGTTCCACTCAGCCCCCACAGGTCCGCTGACTCTCACTCAGCACGCGCGGGGAGTTTCACTCAGCCCGCACGGATCCGCTGACTCTCACTCAGCACGCGCGGACAATCTCACTTAGCCAACGCTGGTTCATCTTCTACCTCAAGAACAGAGTGAGCACGCGCATGCCACTCTCTCTCTCTCTACACGGATTCAAGAATACGGTTCTTTCCTGTAACAACCAAGAACAAAATTGCATTAATCTTTGTTCTTAGAATCTTAAATTCTTGAGTTCAATTATCTCTATTTAAAGATATTGTATTCGAAGGAATTCATTCATTTCATACGATTTCTCTTTTAATTTAGTTTTCTCTTGTTCTTAGTTTTCACATTCGTGTAGAATTCATAGATGTCGGGTTTTAATCCTAAAAAAGAAAAAAGAAAACATAGAACGCTCATCTCTCGACCGACAAGTACGCGATTACGTGGCTTAACAAGGAGCGTATGGCCCACTCTCCAAAAACTGCTAAGGCCGAACTTACAAGTTTAAATGTTGTTGAGCTGGACTTGACCCATTGGGAACATCTTGGCCCAATATATAGCGTTTTGTGGGCCCAAATCATTTCATTTTAATCTTTTTCAAAATACCAAAATGACAATATAAAAAGTTTCTCTTTGGAAAATATACTAATGACGCGAATGTCCTTTTTTTTATCTATGCAAAGTGATCATTCTGTATATATTTTACATATTAAAAAAATTATCTTGAATAATGCAATTCCCTTTTTTCGTATCTTTTTGGTTATTTATTGTTTCTAATTTTTTTAACAATTTCAAGACTGAATTTTTAAATTATATAAAACTATTCTTAAAACATCAATAAAATATATAAATAGTAAATGTTATATATGTTTATCTAAACAAATTATCATATATACGTGTGCAATACAGAACTTTCTGGCAAATTTTGATTTGTAATTTGACAAAATCTCCACTAACATTTCTTATTTTATCTCTCTTTACATATAAAATTAAAATAAATTGTTTAACATATGGTCTAATATTTGTTTTAGTTTGGGCTAGGAAGGCCCATTTATTAGTGTTACCTTGAAACCCAAGTAACATAAAGAATGGGTCATTGGACCTTTAGAGACTCTGGTATTAAATATTTAATGACAGAGTCAATCCCATTAGACCAGAAAATCTACATTTTGGTTGTGGTGGGGACTTAAGATAAAGCTTCTAGCAACGATATTATTGCCCCTTTTGCCCTTTTATTTTACTTTATACACTTACTGATTGAGCATAGAACATAAATCCTTGCTAAAGTCTTTCATTGACCTTTCTAATTTTAATAATAATAATAATAATAATAATTAACATTAGTAATAATTCCATCATTTAGGTATTGCTAGTAAAAAGCCGATCCACTAGGGAAGGTGGAGTTTCCCTATTAGGGCAACTAATTTCTTCTTTTAAATTTACCTGCTTCTATTTCCTTCACTGACATCATAACAATTATCTAATGCAAACAACAAACACTAATTTGGTTTGAGAAACTAAAACTATATTTTACTTTTTAAGTGCTTAATCATTTCACCCATCAT
>CM071861.1:2829262-2842876 GCA_036759665.1 Gynandropsis gynandra | reverse complement strand
CAAATTCCTTTTTCAAATAATCCTTAACCATTTGCGATGTGCCCTTTGTAGTTTCGGTGCGTTTAGATACAGGGAACAATTATGAATGGGATGATGTGTTCTCACACTAAACCGTTTGGAATGGGATGATGTGTTCTCACACTAAACCGTTTGGAATTCGGGATTGCTGCCACTCGTAATTTCCATTTACAACCATTTCCGGAAAACTTGCATCGTACTTCCCACAGCTTCGTATCAGATCTCAATGTTGTATATCTAAACGAAGCTTCGATTGAACCCTTCCTTACAAATGCTTGTACATCCTTCTTGCTATCAAACTCTTGCCCAATTTTAAGATCCAATCCATCTCCAAACTCGAAGATATTATTTTAGCCATTGTGAACTACCATTTGCGAGTTGTTCTCACCATCACCATACTTACGCTCTGCTGGCACATCAGAATCAACATTATTACTGCCACAAACAACTCCATCAACTACAACATTCATGGCACACCCACCATCTTCTCTTAACCCGCTTGTATGTTCACCATCAGAATCATCCGAATCCAAAATATCTATTGTCTCCGGATTACTCTCAACTATACTTTTGTTATCTAGACCTACAATAACACAGTCATCATAATCTACAAAAGCTCGATCCTCACCTTCTTTAGCAATACTTCCAAAAGCAGGAATTAGAGGCTCAATTTCCCTCTCAATTTCGATTTCACAATTCACACCTACCGATTCTATCTCCACATACAGCAGTGGTCGAATTCCTCTTATGCGATCGAACAGATAACAAATAAGATGTTTGTCATTCATTATATATGTCGGCTTCCTATTTTCACAAATATTGGGCAAATAGCTTAACTTCAACTTCGTTGTATTATTATCCACCATCATCTCTGCGCATAACTCATCAATCAGTTGCTGGTATGTCAGACTAACCGGAGGACATAAGAAAAATACTCTATGGTTTTACCGAACTCTACCAACCCATTCAGATTCTCCATTTGGGTTTTTTTCCCATTTACCATCAAACAAAAAATAAATCAGTGTGATTTTCTCATCCACCGTATCCATTACACCTGTAACAAAAACATAAAAAGAGGGGTAAATTCCGTGACCCACAGCGACCGTGCGACCCTTGGACCCCTGCGACCCTTTCAACCCTTTACGACCCTTGTACCCCTGCGACCCTTTGACCCCTCTGCGACCCTTGTACCCCTTTGCGACCCTTGTACCCATGCGACCCCCCCTACGACCCCTTTACCTTTACGACCCTATGAACCCTTTGCGACCCCTTTACCATGCGACCCTTGGACCCATGCGACCCTTTGAACCCTTTGCGACCCCTTTACCATGCGACCCTTGGACCCATGCGACCCTTTGAACCCTTTGCGACCCCTTTACCATGCGACCCTTGGACCCATGCGACCCTTTGAACCCTTTGCGACCCCTTTACCATGCGACCCTTGGACCCATGCGACACTTTGAACCCTTTGCGCACTCTGTCACCTTTGACATTGCAATAAACACAAGAGAAACACGAAAAACTCACTATACATACCTGGTTTTTCTGCGGAACGTGTTTAATTGCAAGCTTCTTTGTTGACAACAAAGGATTTCAACCTATTGGCAGAGAATCTGATGCCGATTTCAAGCTACTCTCGCTAAATCTGTTGTGGTGTGGGATTATCAATATTTTAAGGGTAGATTTGAAGTTGAATTTTTTTTTAGCCAATGGTATTTTTGAAGCACTTTAGCCCTACAAGGGTATTTTTGATAATCTTCCAGTTAGATTTTATCTCTCAATATGTATTAGATTGTATATGTGTTTTGTGCGACAACAATTTTTATAATTACAAATATTTTGTAATTGAAAAATGATTATTTATTTAATAGTAAAATACAAATGTAAATACAAAATAATTTTAATTTTTTTGTTTACACTTTAAACATTCGAAAAAAAATTCTTTATAGACAATATTAGATGTTCTTGTAGCATATTTGTTGTTTTCGTCGAAAATTAATATTTCAATCATTTTTTGTTTATTACTCTTGATACAACGATATACAATTGGTTGTGACTAAAAAACCGGTCGGGATAGATATATGCTGACGTTAGTTAAGTTTTGTCCTTGACTTTTATTAATTGTCATTGCAAAACAGATGACAATGGAAAACTGTTTACGTTTAATTTGAAAAAGGCAGTGTCATATTGTTCTGTGTTAGTGCTAATCTTGGAATGAAAAATTTATTACTTGCATTGGTTCCAGTCAAAATTTTTCCTTCTAAAATATGTTTGCCTAGTTGTGTAGTTTGTAGACGTGTTCTGTTGCAAAGTCCAAAAAATTGGTCAATATTTCTTAGCAACATTATAGGTGTACCTATTTTAAGTTTCAAACAATGATTGGGTAGACCAGAAATCTTTACTGCATTTAGAAATTTGGTGTTGTATAATTCGTTTGATTCGGTTCCTTCCATGTTTAAAGAACATAGAGTGTCTAAACTCAAATATTCTGTAATACTCCCTAACATCTTGTTTATCAAATAAGTGTTTATTTCGTCAACTATATCATTTGTAGGGCATAAGATCGCTCTTTCTTGAAAATAGCAGATGTCATTGTAATGATTTTCAAAATAATTATACACATGTTTTACAATTGCATCTATGGGATCTGCTCCATCCATTATTAATAGGTCAGTTGGAATATCAATTAAACATTGTCCATCATTTGGTTCAGAAATTTTACCTTCTCCTAAGGCTAAGACCTAGCTAGAAATTTTGGTCGTCAATGTCAGGTTTTTGGCTTACTATTTGATGTTAGACACATGATTGTTTTTAGCTTTAACGCACGACATTGATTCCATATATATGAAGAATTTATTGTTGTTCTAAATGTATCTTCTCTGCTACCTTTAAGTAGAACGGGTAATATTTGATGGAAATTGCCTCCAAGACAATTGTTTTACCTCCAAACGACTTTACTCGTAGAAGTGGATTTGTTGAGCTCATTATATCTTTAAATATTTTGTCTAACGCTTCAAAACAATGTCTATGTACCATAGGTGCCTCATCCCATATGATAAGCTTTGTATTTTTTATTAGTTCAGCTAAGTCAGTATCCAGTTTAATACAACATGTAGAGTTTTCTGTTATTTCGATTGGGATTGCAAAATGTGAATGACCTATTCGACCCCTGTCTAATAGAAGAGATGCAATTCCACTTGATGCAACATTTAGAATTAAGTGATCTCGAGATCGAATTGTTGTTGATAAAGTTTTCCAAATAAAAGTTTTGCTTGTACCTCCATGTCCATGCACAAAGAATGTAATGCCTTTATCTTCGTAAATTGCATCCATAATTTCCTTGTAAACTTGTATTTTGTTCATTTGTAATTTGTGACATAAGTTTTGTATGTTCTTTTGTAATGGTTGTTACATTATATGCGAGTTCTTCGTGGATCAATCTATTTATTGTCAAGCAGTTTTGATTTTCGATTGGGTATGGCATAGAAGGGTATTGTTTTAAAGATTTCTCATTTCTAATAAGGATGTTTTCAATTTCTTTAAGTGTATATTGTTCTATTTTTTTATCGGACATTGTCAGTTCTGTTATGAGGAAAAGTGTTTTTAGTTAGAAAACAAAACATAGATCAACGTTAATAAGATAGAAAACAAACATAGATCAATGTTAATAAGTTGTTGATATATTGTATAGTACCTGGTAAGTTTAAAGCTAATTTGCGCTTGTATAGAGCGTTGTCTGCAAGGTGTTTCCATATGGATGACCATACACTTTGTGGAGAAGCTAAACATTATGTTACTAAGAATAAAACAACGAAGGTATGACGGATTTTCCCATTAGCTAGTTTCTTCAATTGCATCAATGTATTCTTTGTCATCGTCTAACAAGCCTAGCAAACGACATGCTTCTTTGTATTTGAATGTGTTATTCCATTGATGGTTCTAAGTTCTTGAAAATATGTTTGACCATTGATTTTGTTAAGTAACATCCTCATGTAGTAAATTTCACCAGCATTAGGTGTGGTGTAATGTAGTCATCCATATGTAAAACCTCGTTGTCGTGGGGTCCAAATTTTCTTCCTTGGATTCCAGAAAAAAAATTGTTAGAAAATCGACATATGTAAGTTCTCTGGCTTCGTTGTGTATTATATTGCATTTGAACCATTCAGTGAACATTGTGCATGTAGTATTTTTGTTTGGATGTGATATCTGTTAGAAGTTCATCTTCTTGGAAGATTACACGTTGCTTTTCTGGTAAGTGAAAACTTAAACGTTCAACTGGAATACTTTGAAAATGAATATCAAATTTGAATATTCTCTAACAAGATTCACAACCAGAAACATATCTACAGTTGAAATAATTTTTAATCTCGTCAAAGATGATGGCAGTAGTAGTCTGTTGCCAATTATATGTGCATCAACATTTCTAGATCTTATTGTTGATTGTATTATTTCGTAATCTTCAGAACGAAGAGTACTTTGATTATTTCTAATATATGCTATCCGTTCAAATTCAACCATGCAAAATCCATCAACAACAAACTGTTGGAACAATCTTTCCGATTGTAGTAAAGTTGATGGTTCAATTGTTCATTGTTGCAATCGATAGGCCATATATTCCCTAATGCTGACTCGTTTACGTGGTTTTGTAGATGCAGAATTCGTTGACAAAAGTTTTAGATCTGTATGATAACCATCTTCTCCATGAGGGAATAAAAAAGGATATTGCAAAGGTAAATATGCGGGATGAAGCTCACTTATGCGTATGAAAACATTGATATGTTTTTCAAGTATAATGTCTCTAGGTTGAAGTGATTCATCAAAGTCACCAACTAATAAGGCTGCTACCTCTGAACTTTTTGGGATGTTATAATTCTTTTCAGTTGTGTTTCAATTTACGATAAGACGTAATTTTATATTGATTGAATCATTAGATAAAATACGGTCTCTTGTCATTGTAAATACCTTAACGTAAGGGTTGTATTTGTCAAGCATTCGCTTTAAACCCGATATGAGATCCATGTTCGATGGTTGTTGTTGTTTAATGTTTCCATTCGTTCCACTGCATGTACTGATTATCTCGTTTCCGTACACGATACTCGCATATGGAGAGTGTTTGTGTGAACAGATGAAGAGAGATAAAGAGAGTGAACAGATGAAGAGAGATTATCCATATGAAGAGTGTTTGTGTGTCATTAGTTTTTTAATCAACGGTCATTATCACTTAAAAGAAGCAGGAAAAAAGTTTTAATTAGAAAATAACATACAAACAAAAGGTTGATTTTGACCAATAATAACGTAACATTTGTCTTTTTACACGATTCATAGGACCAGGTCTTTTATTAGTATTTAGATATGTAATTTTGATATATATATATATATATATATCTTATGATTGATATGAGTTAAGAATGAGTTACGTTAACCATATAAAATAGAAAAAATAAAAATATTGAACATTTACATAGTTTTATAAAAAATTATTTATTAAAATTTTTAATTGTAATGTATAAATTAATATGATTATATCGATAAATATTAAATTGAGATTTTTTATTTTTTATTCTATTAACTACTTCTTCTCGCTTCACATGTAAATTGAAAAAATAAAATAAAATTCAAGTATTTTTTGGTACAATGATGATATATTTATATATGTGAGACCTTTTTCGTAGTGATTTTGTTTCATTGTATTTTTCATCTCTCATCATTTATATGAATAATTTTAAAATTAAACTATTTGTTAATATAATAAAAATATATATTTATATATTAGTCCGTGCATGATGTCACTATAAATTAACCGGTAATTATATGTATATTGGTTTTATGAAAATATCATTATCAAAAGATTATTAATGGAATGTGTAAGCTTTCAAATGACAGAATATGATCATATAGAATATTGCATGCATTAACAAATCAAACATACGAACTATCAACGTAATAGCATCCCATAATTTAATGAAAAATATTTTTTTTCTCAAAATATTCATTTATTCTTATTTAACTTTAACACTTCCACATGATGTCTGATTACTAATAGGAGTACACAGTGCAAATATACGTATACATATTTCGATACAGATAATAGATATACATTTATTGCTGAAGAGGTAAGACCTTGATAAAAGCCTAATCAAATAAAGTGTTACATGAATTTAGAGTTAAGTTAACCATATTAATACTATATTTATATAAATAAATGATTTCAAAATTTTAATATGGAATGATTTAATAGCTAATGTCCGCTCTCAAATGAAAAACATTGCATTCTTTTTAAAAAAATTGTCATGGTGATTATAGTCGTCATTTTTAAATTAGTCGACGGTAAATACTACTATATTTCATAATTTGTATTTTCATTTTTTTCTCCATTAAACCTTGAAAATTTTTTAAATGATAGATGCTGAAAAAATTAAACCCGTTTTATACATATGGATAAATAAATATCTCAACCATATAAAAACCACTTTCATTTTTATATAAATTTCGGCATATAAATACATAATTATTTTATTTTAACAAAACAAATAATACATTGAGAAATTTGATTATTGTTAACAATATCTACAAAACCTCTCCTAAATCTCTCCTAAACTACAAATTACAGCATCTCAAAACAGAGCATAACAGAAGAACCAAAAGTGTGTTAAGAGTATTTCTTACTTCTTCTTGAAGGTAACCAAGCAGAAGAAAGCTATGAAACGACAGATTATTCCCATGAGAAGTAGAACAATGAGACACTGAACCCAATCCCCAAGATTATATCTGTTTTGAGTGAGAGAATCACATCTTGTGACCAACCAAACTCCAGAATACCTGAACAACAACATAATACAGTCACATTAATAGTTGATTGTAGAATAGTACTTTCGATCTATTTGATCTGTTTCATGTTCCAGATACTACAACCGATGATGCAAGCTTAAATATGGATTTGAACCTAATTAATCCCAAAAGTTAGTTTAAGAGTTTTAAGGTTGTCCAACACCATACATATATGTGAGTTCGAAAGTTCATGTCCTAACCATGTGGGACAACTTATCATAACATTCCCCTCACGTTCACACTCGATCCTAAAGCGTGGACATCGTAATCAGGGACTCAACATCGGTATATTCAAATCGGACGAACCGGGCTCTGATAACATGTCAAATATGGGGTTAGGCCTAACTAATCCCAAAAAGTAATCGATGTGGGACATTATCATAACAGATGCAAGCTTAAACCTTTCGGCGTTTGAGAGTACAAAAGCTTCAAGAGTCCATTTGGGGTAACAAAAGCTTCCAAGATACTTCAGGACGATGCTTTCTCTGTCCTGGTTCGCGATGAGGGTCATTACAACGGGTACCAGAACTGACATCTGCATCAAGATAAAGTCCAAAATATATAGTAACCAAGAGATTCGATGCTTAAATCTTTTAATAATTGTGAAACTTATGTGAAGAATTTGAGTTATGAGGGTGCACAAACCAGTTGAGCAGCACTAGGACTGTATAAGATGGCGAATATGTAAGCCATGCCAGTGACGCAGTAGACAAGAGCTAACAGTACAAGGTAGTTGTCTTGAAAGCTTGATCTAGGGTTGTTGAAGAAGTAGAACATGGACAAGTAAACCAAGGGCTTGATGACTGTGTTTAACTGATCCATCGTGTCTTTGGCAAGAAAATGAGCTAAACTGCTGATTCCGGCTGCACTCTCTCTCCAGTACTCAAGTTTGTCTGAAGTGAAAGATCTCAGTGCTGAAATCTTGCACAATAGGGCTACAAAAGAAGGAGAAAAAATCAATGCCCATTAAACGTTTTAGGGTTTTCGAATTTGCAGAGAAATAACCCAAGATTTTGTCTACTTATATAGACTTACAGACAGCAATGACCGTGTATGTGTAGCCAAGTGAACTTATTGTCTCATCATTCACCTTTGCAAGAGTTCCTAAACAAGCTCCTGCAACTAATAGAATAAGATAATCTAATCCTTGTAGTCTTGCTTCTCTTAGTCGTTGCTTAATAATTCTGCAAAAAAAAAAAAAAAACAGAAACAACAGGTTTTATTACATGGATTATTAATTCTTGTAATGCAAAACCAGAAACCATACCTTCCAACGAAATATCTGTATTGGCGGCCGACAGTAGGAGTTTTCCGGTTAGACAAGTCGTAAGAATCGGCGTAATTATGCTCGATCTGATCCTTTTTAATCTCAGCATTAGCTTTCAGTTCTTGCCATAAATCTGAACTGAAGGATTGTTCAGAGGAATCAGTTTGAGTTGTTCCTGAGGACGATGGGAGTCCCTCACAGTACTTAAGCATATCATGGGGCACAGGATAACCATTATGCAACATCCATCTCACAGGAAGCTGTTCTACTGTCAAATCACCATTTGGTTTCACTATGCCTTCAAGAATATCAATATAATGATCAGGAGGATTCACACGCTCTGGCACTTTGATCCCAATTCCAGCAAAATATTCTTCGATTTTCTTGACAGAGCCGTGGTATACAGTAAAGCCACCTTTTGCAAGTAGTATCATATCATCGAACATTTTGTACATCGTATAACTGATCAGAATTCAGAACAAAACCAAATAAATAATTAAAGTTTTTAATAGATTCAACAAATCAAAAATGTGATTCAATATGGAAATAGCATACCTGGGTTGGTGAACAACCATGCAAATGTTAACCCCTTCAATGGCTTCTCGTCGAAGTGCTTTGAGAAGTAACTGAGAAGATGCACTGTCTAAACCCGTCGTGGGTTCATCTAATATTAGTATGGAAGGTTCCATGACCATCTCTAATCCCACATTGACACGTTTTCTCTGTCCTCCGGAGATTCCTCTTCTTTCCACAGTCCCAACCAACGAGTCTCTCACATGTTGTAGTCCCAAGCTCTCAATAACTCTTTCAATTACCAGAACCTTGTCTGCTTTTGTCATCTCAGCACTCAGCCTGCAATTGTTTCCTTTTTTAGAAATCTATATATAATCCTTTGGCAATTAGTGTTCATATACTGTATTTTTACCTGCATCTTGCGCTGAATCTAAGATTCTCCTCCACTGTCAAGTTTCCGTGCACGATATCATCTTGTGGCACAAACCCTGTGATCTTCTTGTACGAGAGTATAGATTCATTTTTCCCATTTATAAGAATCAAACCGGTCCTCGTGCATCCGGTAGCTTTTCCGGCCAAAGCAGAAAGAAATGTCGTTTTTCCTGCCCCAGATGGGCCCATGACTGCGGTAACACGACCAGGCATGATCTTTCCAGTGACAGATCTCAAGAGATGTTTATGTTTCCCCTTTAAAGTAAGTGTTAAGTCCTTAAACGCAACTTCTATCACAGGTCTTGTTCTAATCTCAGTGTCAGTGGCCATTGAAATGACTCCCGAGAAGGTCAAGTTCTTGCTCTGTTGCTCCATTGCCTTCTCTTTCTCTATTTGACCATACGCATACTTGAAAATCTGACTTTGAGTATGCAATTGTTTACCCTTTGGTGCCTGTAGTTTCTTCACATTCTTATTTCCTATTTCTAGATTGAACCCTTCATTGCTACTCGGATTATCCTCCAGAGATTCCATCATCTTGGTTAAATTACTCTTCTTTTTCTCCTTTGACCCTCCAGCCACTTTATCAGATGATGAAGGCATAGGAGGCAAGGCATCGTTCGTGCTAGAGTTACCGATTTTAAAAGATTTTTGTGCCATAGATTTCCTTCGAGAGAATGTTCTTGACAATTGTTCCGTCAATCCCATCTTTTGCTTCTTAGCAACGTTCTTCGCCGTTTTCCATCTCTCCCGAGCTTGTGTTGTTTCTCTTGCATGTCTTGCTGCAGCTTCTCGTGATTTCGCTTGTCTTCTTTCTCTCGTGGCCAGGACTTGATCCGAGCAGTTATACACTATGATCATCAGAAGACTTAAGGCCGCCTTCACAGCCAATCAAAGTAAAACACTTCTCATCAGGATTGTACCAACAGAGTAGAAAGCTCATGTCTCAAGGGATAATATATAGGCTAGAAACTTACGATAAGTAGGGCTCCATAGGCATGAATATTTTGGTTTGCAGTATTGGGATTGCAAGTGGCAAGCTTGAAACATGCTGAAAAAGTATCAAAGATGATTTCAGCATCAGATTTCCATTGTTTTTGGTTGAAGAAAAGGACCATGTAAAGCTTGGCTATGTTAGAGACAGACTCACGTTTTTCAGAAGTAGAACCTTGCCTGCAGTAGTGTCTGACATACATAGATCCAAAACAAAACATAATGCTTTTATCAATTCATTAAAACATGTTAACATAATATATATATATATATATATCGATGGAAACACCACGTCTTAAACGATTTTCAGAAGAAAAGAAAAAGAGATCTGAGATAAAAATCAATACCCACTACTGCAAGTGACCTTGCGAATTGTGGTTGGGCAGTAGGATCCCGGAGAACAGAACATGTCACTACTACCATCAACATCAGCCCAAGAATCTGCAGCACCACACGTATGATTCAATTTTCCTGGAGGGATTTGGTAATTGTATCTGCAGAGAGAATCTTGGTGTCATCAGAAAGTACATATCAAACTCATGCAATAAGAGTAAGAAGAGAGTATATCAAACTTACGGTTCACAAACTCCTGTTGTTTTATTGAGTTTTGCAAGTGGACAGTAAGCGCCTAACGGGCAAGCTTCATGAAAATCAAGAATCAATAAGTTGGATTCTTTATAAAAGAAGTGAAATTGTAGGGATATGGATTCCTTACGAATCATACAAGCGAGGCTTTGGGGACAAAAGAAGCCCTCACAACAAGGTTGACATTCACGGGTTCTAGAGGGAAGAACTTTGACATCATTGAGATTGAACTTTGTGTTATCATCTGCAGTACAACCCCATCCAGGCTCACATCCAGATACCCATTTAGCCAAATTGCAGTTAATGTTAGGCTTTACGTGAACCGATGTCACTTGATCTCTCCTCACAAAACTATTGAAGTAAAACTTTATCTCTGCAGCTGTACACAGCCGAAACGTCACGTCCCCTGCAAAAACCAGAACACAGAAGTTCATACAAAAAAAAAAAAAAAATTACCCAACTATGTAAGTTAATACCTTTAGTTTTCTTAACACAGTTACTCAAGAAATCCAAGTTTTTATCAAAATTAAATGCTTCATCCCAATCTTTCTTCCTGCAACAATAGGAACGAGTCAGAGACAAAGATATTGTAAAATGATCAGCAGACTGAAGCGAGGAACTAGCAGAGGAGATTAAGAATACGTACACGTTCTTGATGCAATACCCTAAATCACGTTCAATGTCAGCCTTTAAGACATTCTTTAAATTCTGAAGTTTATTGTATATAAGATTTGTAACAGGAAAAAGAACTTTTGGGTCTCCTGTTTTGCTGTAATCATCTCCATCCACACATGATCGAAGCGGAAGTAAACTCAAACCAGCAAAAAGAAAAAACAGAAACCACGGTTGCCAACGAACATCAATCCTCACTCTCATTTCTATCTATAAGAGAACCGGAAAGAACAATATTACAAGAGGACGACCCGAATCGTAATACTCGAATTGTCTGAGCCTACATTGGCGAGCATACAACGCGAGTTAACCGTGGCAATGGACGAGGAAATGCTCTCTGTTACCATAACCACATCTTGAGGAGAAAACACCAAATGTTTCATAAAAAGAAAGAAATGAGGAGACTTTTGCAAGAGGGTGATGAGGAAGCTAAAAGAATTGGTTGATTTGAAACCAAAAGAGTAAGCCTGTTGTTTTTGGGAAGGCGAAAAGAATGGGAAGAATGAGAATTGAAATGAAAAGGGTCGTCGAATATCATGGAAGGAAGTCCTGAATTTTAGCAAGCTGAAGAATTTGCGTTGAGAGGAATGGATGGCTATATTTTTCACCCAAAAGGGAAAAAAAAAACAGGTGGCTGTACTAAGGGACAGGACAAGACAAATATATGATTGCTTGTGTCTCACGCAAAAACCAGCCCATGAAAAATACCGTTTGATACAGGACTTATGTCGAATAGGTTATATGCCCTTATCGAAGGTCCAAAAGCAAACAAGCATGCATGCATGCATGCATACATACAAATTACCTATAAATTGATTTCTACGTATAAACGTAAAATATTGACACACATAAATCTCAAGGAGGAGAGAACGTTTCTTTAGTTCCAAGACACGTTGAAAAGTAGAGGAAGCCATGTGTGTCGAGGGCAACCACACTAAATTTATAGAGATGCACAAGAATTAATTAAAATTAATCAAAATGTCATCAAGATTTAATTAGAAAGATTGTCTATAGTATAAAGTTTTTAATAGCATTTGATATTTTAAACATGTTAGTTGCGATTTTATTTCTTTAACATAAAACTTTTAATTAATTAATAGGACAAAGAACATTATTTTACGTTGATGTAAAATATAATGTTTGATCCAAGTATTATATTCAATTATGTTTCTTTATAACATTAAAATTATTATTAAATCCGAAATGTATTTAAAATTTCATAATTAAAAAGTTATACTAACCGATAGATAAAAAAAGTATTTTTCTATGTGATTGTAATTTTATTTGTTTTTTCAACAGATAGATTTAAAATAAACAATTTTTTTTGACAAATATCAATTAACAGAATGTAAGAAATTTTGGTATATGATTTGGACCATACAATTATAGTTCTAGAATATGATTTTGATATTCGATTTAGTCCAAATTAGATATGATCATATTCGAGGTTTTACTTTATTGGATTGCGTTATTGAAATAAATGTGAAAGTTTATATGTATAAAGATTTTTGGTAATGTTATTAATTTTTATGATGGGTGGAATTAAACGATACAATTTAAAACCAAATAATTAATTGTTTAACTCTTAGTTATAATCATTGATTCAGTTGTGAATAAGCGAGACTTGAGGTTTTTTGTTCATAAGAGGAAGATCATTTTTCTCATAAAAAAACAAATAAAACACAAATGGGTTCTCTTCTCTTGTAGAAATCCATCGATGTGTAGGACTTAGTTTAACAGGTAAAATCAGAAGATTATCTTCGTTTCGTTTCATCTAACCATGATTACATACACTACAAGAAAATCAGGTTTTAGGGACTGAAAAATCGGTTCCCAATTCGTCCCTAAACCTGTTTAGGGACGGATTAGGGACGACCAGAGGTAGTATCCAATCGCGCGACTCCAAATTCTATCCGTCCCCAATCCGTTTCTAATTAGGGACGGAAATATCAGTCCCCAATCCGTCCCCAATTAGAGACGGAAAATGTAGTCCCCAAACAGTCCCTGGATTGGGGACGGTTGTTTTCGGTCTCTAAAGTTTGGAGACGGACCACACAATCCGTCTCCAAATTTGGAGACGACACTATTCCGTCTCCAATATTTTTTTTTAAATAAAAAAAATTAAAATTTTAAAAAGTTCGATTACATTAAAAGATACATATAACCAACGTTCATAAACTAAGTCGTTCCGATTACATATTAGTACATAAAAAATTTTTTTTTTAAAAATAAAAAAAAAATATAATTTTAAAAAGTTCGATTACATTAAAAGATAAATATTAGTACATAAAAAATTACAAACCATA
>CM071861.1:2811392-2824116 GCA_036759665.1 Gynandropsis gynandra | reverse complement strand
TTGATTCGTCGCCATTGTCATAAACTGTGTGACACCTTCTATAAACTCTTTCGATACGCTTTGAGATTCTGGATCAATTCTTCTGTACATCCATTGTCTAGAATCGAAAATGTTCGATCTTGATGAAGATGCCATTATATCGCAAACACTATAGAAGATATGGGGTGAAAAATATGAGAGTTGCTTATGAAAAACGGATGAATGGTTTAGGGGTTAAATAGATTATTTATACACGAATTAGGAACGGATTAGGGACTAAGAGATTAATTTTCCGAAAAATCGTCCCAAAACCGTCCCTAAAACGGTTTTTGAAGTCCTAAATTTAGGGACGGTCCCAAATCCGTCTCCAAATTTGGAGACGGACGACCTGCCCGTCTCCAGATTTGGAGACGAACGACCTGCCATCTCCAAATTTGGAGACGGATGACATGCCCGTTTTCAAATTTGGAGACGGATGACCTGCCGTCCCTAATTGGTCTGCATTTAGAAACGGATTAGGCACGACTCTTCTGTACCCAAATTTGGGGACGGATTAGTGACGAATTTCATTTTTCGTCCCTAATCCGTGTATAATCCGTTTCTAAATTTAGGGACGGAAATGTCGGTCCCCAAATTCCGTCCCTAATATTAAATTTTCTAGTAGTGATATTAGTTTCTTTTATCTTTCGGTTTTGTTTCGATATTAATCTCACAATAGAAATAAGTATCTCCAATGAATGAGAAAGTTTGAAGTATCAAGTGGTATCAAAGTCATATATCGTTTTTATATGAGGATGGTTTTGAGATTGTTATTTTTGTTTTTTCTCCTTCTATATCTTTTTGAAAGCTAGATTTTATGGATTCAATCTAGAATCTGAAAATTGTTTGAAACTTTATAAGAATTTGTTAAACACAATTGTAATTCAGTTAAACGTATGAGTTTCAAGCTTCCAATGAATCTTCAATTTCTTGCAAATTCAACAAGGTTTGATCTTTCACAATGACTCACCATTGTTCTCTCCAACGTTTCAATGTTGTTTCAAATTCGGGATAACATATTTGATCAGATTGATATGTTATAATAAATGGATCATACTTAGCATATTTTCGTGAATGATTGATGTCAACTTTTGTCATCATTTCTTTGCCACATCCTAGGTTGGATAGAACAATTTACATTTTAAAAACTTGATCTTCAATCCAACTTTTATAAGGTATTCAATTTTTAAATTTGATGTGAAATTACATAGAAATTATCATTTTCTATTGAACCATTATTAACACAACTACCATAAAATATATGTGTATATGTTTCCCTTACTCGTACGAGTATCCAGACGTAAGAAAATGGACAACACAATACATTTTTTGTGATATCATTAGAAAAATCTTGCAACAATTTATGATGTCCGTCGTCGCTACCTTGATTCTATAACAATAACAAATATATATATTTTCAATATATATAATTATTTAAATAAAATAACTTTAAATATTTACATAGGCTCTCAAACCACGAGGCATAATATTGTATATTTATTGTATTAAGTTCATTCATTTTTAAATAATGATATGTGGTCAAAACCTGTGTATCAAAAATCCTTTAACAAATAAAAATGTAACAAACGATGTAAGCATGAACATGACTATATATATATATAAGTCTATAAATAATCATTTCACCTTTCAAATGGTAATATTTATTGGTAATTTAGTAAAATGTATGTGTAGACGTGATTGTTTTAATATGATGTTAGCCAATATTGTTCGATCTCTCCCAGTTGCATCATGTTGGCGTTAAATTCTCTAGGATGATACAAAAATAAGGATGATACCAATATATATATATATATATATATATATATATATAATAGGTATGATCTTCATATGACCTTTTATGTTTTGATTGAATGTCCACTTCAAAATGTATGTGTTTAAATTTTGTGATATCTTCTAATAAATATTGTTTTACAATTGATATTTCGACCATAATTTTGTTTTTCGCCTTTTTCTTTAGAAGGAGGAAAAATATTTCGAATGGATACATCTATCTAAACTAAATTGGCTCACCAAGTATAGCTTTATGTATAAAATGAACAGGCAAATGTTCCATCACTTCAAAGAACGAAGGTGGGAATACGTTGATCAAACCATTAGCAATGACACCGCACCAAAAGAGGGTCACAACAATGAGGAACTAAACCAAGGAATGAAAGGACTTAACTTTTTCAGGACCTACTTGCACATGGACGAGCCAAAATCTTGTGAACAAGTCATCATAGATAGTTAAAGAGATGTGAAAAATAGTGTATCATAAGGAGGGTTTACTAAGAGGCTTAAGACACACGAATAAAGAAAGGCGAAAAATTAAAGATATTTTCTTATCTCTTTCAATAGCTAGGAAATCACCAAATCATATCAATATCCTTTTGAATCCTCTACTTTTCATGTACAAAGATCTCCAAGGGCTCGGGTCACATGGATAAGGAAAGACAAAAGATACAGATTTTTCTTATCATTTCCAACGGTTAGAAAATCGTCCAAGCATATCAATACCCCTATATCCTCTAAAGGTCTCCACCCCATTTTTTCTATCCAAACATTAATTTTCGAAAGTAATAAATTTTTATTTTCTTGATTGTTCATCAAGAGCTTGATGTCTTCAACTTGTTCAGGGAATATCGAAGTCATTTTCGACTATATCAAAAGGCTTTTACATTTATTGTGGTATCTTTCATTCCACCAAAACATTTTTTTTCATATTCTTCATCTCACGGAGTTTCTTTTTCCTCGTGTGGTCATATCATCCCCATTTATCTAGACGAACTCTTAAAGAAAGCCCCTAGGCCAATCAAGAGATCCTCTACAACCCGAATAATCGCACTCGAGATACTTTGCATCTTTTTTTTATAAAAGTCAAACATCATATAAAGAACAATGAAGCAACTACTAGCCGAACACATACTCAAAATTCATACTATGACATAATAATAAAAAAGAACAAAGAAGAGGAGCGAGACCCCCGTAAAGGCAAGGCACTAGAGACCATATCCGAAAAGAAGAACAATGGTAACAAGACTCATCCTATAAATACTCCATCTCGTACTCATGAATTTTTTTGAATGCAAGGGATGAGGACACATCGCTCATAAATGTCTAAACCCATGAATCGTGCTCTTGAAAGATAGCATGCAATACAAATCAATTGATAATGTTGAAAAATAAACCCCCAAGAAGAGATCGTATACCTAAAAAAATGGAGAGCTCCTTGTCAATAGACGATTTCTAAGTACCTTCGTGGAACTGGATGAAAAACACAATGCAGAATACTCTTCCACACCCGATTCTTGAGAAACACGAGTTGATGAGGCTAGATCTGAAGAAGATAATGATGGAAACAATCTCAGTAAATATATACTAGCCAGAGATAGAAAAAGAAGGAAAAGTAGAGTACTTTAAGGTATGATGATTCACAAGTTATTGCTTTTTCTTTTACCTCAGTATCTGATATAGAAATAGAGGAATCAAAGTCATATTTAGAAGCAAGAAGGACAAATAACGAGAAACAATGGAAGAAAGCAATGGAAGAGGACATGAAATCTCTCAAGGTGAATCACACATGGACTCTAGTTCATAAACCAACTAAGAGTAAAGTGATTGAATGTAAATGGGTTTTGAAAAAGAAACCTTGTATTCCTGGTGTTGAGCAGCCTAGGTTCAAGGCAAGACTAGTCGCTAAGGGTTTTCATAAGTGAAAGGTGTAGATTACACATAATCTTCTCACCTGTTGTCAAATATGTATTTGATCAGAGTGCTTCTATCAATTGTTGTTCAACAGAACCTGGAACTAGAACAAATGGATGTAAAGTCCTCCTTTTCACATGCAACTCTTCATGATCAAATCTACATGAGGCAATCTGAAGGGTTTGAAGAAAAAGGAAAAGGAAGATTTGGTTTGTTTGCTTCAAAGATCTCTGTATGGTTTAAAGTAGTCTCCAAGGTTACGGAATCAAAGATTTGACTTGTTTATGAGGGAAAAACAGTATGAGAAAAGCAACTTTGATCAATGTGTTTATTACAAGAAGTTGAAGGAAATGTCTTCCATATATCTCATGATTTATGTAGATGACATGTCGATTGCATCAAATGATATAGATGAAGTAGAGAAACTGAATGACTTACACAAATCAGAATTTGACATGAAAGACATCGGACCAACAAAGAGAATACTTGGTATCAACATCCAGATGAACATGTGGGATAGAATATGTTTGTCACAAGAGGAGTATTTGCAGAACATTTTGGTAACTTGTGCAATGGATGAGGCAAAGGCAGTACGTACACCTTTAGGTGTACACTTCAGACTATTTGTAAGGAGATGAAGGAGTATTAGAAAGCTTCAAGGACATGGTTCTTTGATGTAATTCATTTCGAAGCATTATGTATGCCATGATTAGCACCCGTCCAGACCTAGCTTACCCAGTAGGAGTAGTGAGTAGATTCATGAGCAAGCCTAATAGGAAGCATTGGAATGATGTGAAGTGAATACTCAGGTATCACAAGGGAATTCAGAATCTAAATCTTAACGACATCAATGAATCAAGCATGAAAATCTAAGGTTTTTGTGATGCTGATTATGCTGGTGATTTGGATCGTAGGAGATCAGTTATTAGTTTTGTTTTTACAGTGGAAGGGAATGTTGTTAGTTGGAAATCAAGCTTACAACATGTAGTGCTTTATCCACTATTGAAACATAATATATGGCTTCGACAGTAGCCATCAAAGAAGCAGTGTGGTTAAAGGTTTGATGGAGGAATTAGGCTATAATCAAGATATGTGGAGGTGTTTTGTGATTCTTAAAGTGCCATCAATTTGTCAAGAAACAACGCATACCATGAGAGGACAAAGCATATCGACATTAGATTGTATTTTATAAGAGATTTGATAGCACACAGTGTTGTTAAAGTCTCGAAAATTCACACAGAAGAGAATCCAGATGATTCTTTAACAAATACTATTTCTATAAGCAAATTTAGTAAGATATATAACTTGTTTGATCATAAGCTAGACGAGGTCAGTATATTAAAGGAAGTGTCAAAGGTTTTCCAAAGATGAATGAAGTTATTCAAACAAGGTGGAGAATGTTGATCAAGTGCTCGAACAACTGATTCATGCTTTGTTGTTAATCTGGTTATTAAAAAAGAGGATTGAAATGGTAACATTTGGTACAATTTTTAACTAGTTAAAGCTAAAGACAAACCGATAGTTGCATAGGGTCTAGTTCTTTATAAAACAGAGGAAGATTGCTGATTCTGGTGTGACTTTGATCGCAATTTGAGAGATACACATAATCTCTTGTGCCAAACTTGCTGAATAAAATGATATTTTCTTCCGAGACGTAGGACGATTATAATGATGAAGATGCTTGGAGTGCTGTGAAAAATGGGTGGAATCCACCAACTGTTATTGATGAAAATGAAAATGTCAAAGAAAAGCCTTCAGATCAATGGACGCACAGTGATAACAGAAGTTCGACATTCAATGCAAAAGCTTTTACAACTATCTTTTCATTTGTAGACATAAACGAGTTTAAGCAAATTCGAAGATGTGAATCTGCAAAAGATGCTTGGGATACTTTAGAAACCATTCATGTAGGTACTACCAGTGTCAAAAGGACACGTCTAGATATTCTAGAACATTAGTTTGAGAAACTGGAGATGGGTGAGTATGAAAGTGTGAAGGAATTCAATAGTCGGATGAATGCAATTGTCAACGAGGTAAGTGTACTTGGGCAGAGTCTGGACGATAAGAAGCTAGTCAAAAAATTGCTTAGATGTCTACCTAAGAAATTTCATGCACAAAAGGTTGCAATGAATATGTCCTTGAATACAAATACTACAAGTTTCAAAGAAATAGTTGGAATTCTAGCTGTATATGAACTTGAACTTCAACTTGAACAAGGAAATACAGCAAGAGGGAAGCAAAGGGGTTGTTGATAACATGTAATCCGTCGTAGTATTTACATGATTCTTAGGTTTAGTTTTGATTAGATTTCTTGGACTATACCGACTTATTGAGTTTATTCGAGGATTTCATCTACCATTTCGTGTTTTGTGTAGGACAAGAAGATATGAAGGAAAACACGAGTGATTATGGAAAATTCACCCCGAAAACGTGATTGAATGACAAGATACGACATGTGCACGGCCACGGATCCAAATCGAACACTCAAGCATCAAGCAAAAGGAGCGGAAATAGCAAAATATAGACCACACGCTCGAGCTGCAAAAGGGGACCCGCTCAAGCTCCAATAAGAAATGAAAATCGCCAAAACCGAACACGACTCGGACTGAAATCCTACACGGTCGGGCAAGCTAGCTCGCTCGGGCTGAGAAGAGTGCACGCTCGGACTGCCTTCTGCACAACTGGGTGCAGGTTGTGCCCGCGCGGGCCGCCTTATCCGGAACAACCTTGTTTGAATGTTTGAACGGGCAAAGGGACGAAGCACAGACCAGAGAGGACACCTAGAGACACACAAGAAACATGAGAGAACACGGTTGAAGACTTTGGTCACACAAAAGATTTATCCGAAGCCAACGCTCGGAATGATAGGGGAGATGAACACTTACTTCGTTTTTGTTTGCTTCTCTATGTATCCTGAGTAGATATGTTGTCATGGGTTAGGGATTCTATTGAAATGGATAGTTTGATTAATTAATGCTTGATTTCGGTTTTGTTCAATTGAATGGTTCGATAGGTTATAGATTTGTGCGTAATGCCTTTATACGTTGTTGATTTCATGCTTGAATAAGACTAGATCTATTCTACTGAGATTAGGCACGTTTGAGGGAGATTAGAGATTCGTCTAGGCTTGGGAGATTCAGGCTCGAGTCTCATGAAGGAACCTTCGAATGAATTAGATTAATGAGAATTTGATTGATCGGTTAATCTATTTAGGAATGGTAATAGTCGAGGTAGAATTTCCATTGTTCATCATGCATCTAAGTGTAGATCTACTGCATCGGGAGGTGAGTACGTTTATATCTTAGATAGAGGATTTTGGCTTCGGAGAGTCATTTCCGTTTATAGAGGTCGAGTTCCCATCCGATATTAGAGGTTGAGTTCCCCATTGTTCTTAGTTTCCATCGATTGATACAAATCGATTTCATGATCCATAGAAACATGCATTGCATGTTCCGGTATTCCCGACACCCATGATACTCCTCATTGCCTAGTCCAGCTTCGTCATCTTTATTTATCTTTATTTTCCAGTTCGATATTCTTCTTTTGATCGATCTTCTTCTCGTGACAATCTTAGTTCTAGCGCTACACTAGTCCCCAGAGTTCGACCCTTGTACTACACGAACCGTATACTTGCGGTAGAGTGGTTTTGGAAATAATAAAACTCTGATTTCCATCCATCAAGTTTTTTGCGCCGTTGCCGGGGACTAGTCACGATTTTAGAATTAGGGTTTCGTTGAGTCGAGATCCAGTCCATTCCGAGTCTTTTGTTTGTTTTTTGTTTTTGCATTTTTCTTTTATTTTGATTCATTGCATCTCTTCCAGCTGATCTATTGTTTGTTGCTTTTCCCACGTGCAGATTATTCGGTACATGTCTATGATTTCGAAAGGCAAAGAACTCCTCTTTGACCCCGATATAGACAAGACTACGCGAGCGTTAAAGAAACAGCAAAAAGCGAGGCGTAGTGATCCCGAGAATATAGAGGAAATGACAAGTGAGCGAGAAACAGATTTGTCTAGTGAAGAAGAGATGGCACAGGAGGAAGCACCGGAAACCTACGGGGCGTATACAGCGCCTAAACACACGCTGCTTCTCTCCTGAATTCGAAGGCCTAAGATAGACCGGAACAGATTTGAGTTATAACCGGCCTTCATTCAGATGTTGAGTCAATCGCCATTTAAGGGACAATCTACGGAAGATCCGAACCAGCATCTCACTCAGTTCAGGATGCTGTGTTCGAACATGAAAGCCTACCCCAGAATAAATGATGAAGCGATTATGTTGCTTGCCTTCCCGTTCTCAGTTAGGGAGCATGCACTCGAGTGGCTCTACACGCTACCCCCAGATTCTATTCCTACGTGGAGCCAGCTCGAGGAACACTTCATGATGCGATTTTTCTCACCCCATAAGACGCATCTATGGAAGAACAAGATTAATTCGTTTACACAAGAGGATAAAGAGAGTCTTCCAGAGGCGTGGCTGCGATTTAAAGGATATCAACGCGAATGCCCACACCACGGGATGGATAAAAGATAACTCATCGCCACTTTCATTGAGGGTCTTCATGATGAAGTTCGAGATTGGTTGAACGCTGCTTGTGGAGGTTCTCTACATTGCCTCATGTTCACCGCTATTGAAGCCAAGATTAAGAAGAAGGCCGAGGGAAGAAATATTATGTCGGGAGAATTTAATCGGCGCAATCTAGCCAAGGGAGCGGACAGCGAGTTGCTTGCATTGCAAGCTGAGCTTGTTGAGTTGAAGTTACAATTGGTAAACATGCACCAAGCATCTCCCGATTCTCACAGATTCAAGGATGTTGTAGAAGCGAATTACGTTGCCAATAATCCATATTCCAACACCTACAATCCGGGCTGAAAGAATCATCCGAATCTGTCCTACAAGAACGCCGATAATGTTTTGAATCTGTTGCAAGGAAACTACCAGCAAAAGCAGTTTTAGAACTAGCCACAACATCAGAATTTTCAGCCTAGAACGCAAAGGTATCAAGGGTTTCAGCCGAGAGGAGCACCAGCACCACTTCCGCAACAAGAAGAGGGGAACACCGAGATCACGTCTATGCTCGTTCAAATTGTACATGGACAAAAAAATATAAATGTTGAGCTGAATATTGTAAGATGAGATCAAGAAGAAGCGAAGAGGCAAATGGCGGAAATGCAGATGCATTTAAAAATCCTAGACACCCATGTGGCACAAATTACAGAAAATGCTCCTAAGCGACAAGGAGTTTTACCGTCAAAGCCTGAGCCGAATCCCCGTGAGCATTGCAACACCGTCATGTTGAGAAGCGGGACACAACTTGCGGACATCACACCCCGGAATTTTGAGAGAGGAGAATGCTCAAAGAGTTCAACGAAGAAGCCTAACGACCAAGAGCATCAAAAGGAAGTACAAGTTGAGGATGAAGAAGAACCGTATGTGGCACCGCTACCAAGACGCCCTCCACTTCCATTTCCCTCATGCCAAATGAAACGAAATGACAATTCAAAATTTGCCAAGTTCAAAGAAAGGTTGAAGAAGATGGAGATTTCTATGCCCTTCCACGTGGCAATCATGCAAATCCCTTCCTACTCGAAGTTCCTCAAAGATATACTCACCAAGAAGCGTAGAGTGGAAGATGAGACAGTGATGATCACCGCTACGACACATGTCGTTATCCAACATGGGATACCAAAGAAATTACCCGACCCAGGTACCTTAGTCATCCCTTGCAAACTCGGAACCGTCTTCATTCACAATGCCCTATGCGACTTAGGGGTTAGTGTCAGCCTCATGCCACTTGCTTTGTACAAGAAACTTGATTTGGGAGAGATACAACCCACAAAGATGGTATTACATATGGCTGACCGTTCGGTGAAACACCCGATAGGCATTGTGGAGGATGTACCTCTCAAGGTAGGCGACTACTACGTCCTCGTTGACTTCGTGGTTTTGGACATGAAGGAAGATGACATTACACCGATCATTTTGGGAAGACCATTCCTCAATACTGCCAATGCCATCATCAACGTTGGGGGGTAAATTAACGATGAAGATAGGGGAAGATACTGTAGAGTTCGGGTTGATCAAGAACCTCAAACAACCACTTTTTGCAGAATCCGTGTTCTCGATGGATGTGTTGAACAAATTGGCAAATCAAGTACTCGAAGAGTCTATGAACGTTGATGTTTTGAGTGACTTATTGGATCCCACGACTAGAGGTACGGATCAAGATGATGACCACGGGCATGGACAACTCTCGAGAGCTTCGAAAGGAACACGAGGCAAAGATGTACACGAACAGCCAGCACAAACAAGCAAGCAAAGCATGACCAAGCATAGGCTGAACCCCAATCGTGCAACATTTTTGGCCAAAACCAGCAATGTACGCTCAACCGTTCAGAATGACAAGCTCGACAAAACGATAATATTGAGCAGCAACATGATCCAGCAAGAGATGAGCATGGGAGAGCTGGCCGATTTAGCAAAGCGGATGACAAATCTGCCATCATCAACGTTGGGGGGTAAATTAACGATGAAGATAGGGGAAGATACTGTAGAATTCGGGCTGATCAAGAACCTCAAGCAACCACTTTTTGCAGAATCCGTGTTCTCGGTGGATGTGATGGACAAATTAGCAAATGAAGTACTCAAAGAGTCTATGAATGTTGATGTTTTGAGTGACCTATTGGATCCCACGGCTAGAGATATGGATCAAGATGATGACCACAGACACAAACAACCTTCGAGAGCTTCGGAAGAAACACAAGGTAAAGAACCACACGAACGGCCAACACAAACCAGCAAGCAAGGCAAGACCAAGCATAGGCTGAACCCTAATTGTGCAACATTTTCGACCAAACCCAGCAGTGTACGCTCAACCGTTCATAATGAAAAGTTTTACAAGACGCTGATCTTGAGCAGCAACATGATCGGGCAAGAGAAGAGCATAGGAGAGCTGGCTGATTTAGCAAAGCGGATGACCAATTCGAGTGGCATACTTGAGCGAAGGACACAACGTAGGAGGCATCGCACACGAAGGCGGGGACGTCCACCTCGATGTTGATGAGGAGAGAATTTGGTCAAGCTCACGATCTTAAACAAGCGCTTATCGGGAGGCAACCCGACTTTCATATTTTTTTTTACATTTCATTTTTTTTTATTTTTTCGGACCTATTCTTATTCTTTTCACATTGATGTACTCGGTGGGTTGGTATACCTTCTTTTGAATTGTGTGATTATTTTTCACAGGTTTTTCGACGTTAATATCATCCTTGAGGAGGAGACACATACAACGTCCAACCGCATCACCTACTCGGGATAGCAAGATACACAAGGTGCACACGTTCTAACCTTTATTTTCCCGTAGTTTGGTATGCGAGATTTTCTTAGATCTTGAACACCGGGACGGTGTTTCATTCAAGTCTGGGGGAGTACTCGTCGAGTATCATGCATGTGATTAGGATTAGATGATTAGGATTAGATGTTGATTTTTGTTATTTTTAGGAATAAGCGGATGGATACCTAGTACGAATTTCCAAGCTTTAGTCATTGTAGTGCGACTTTGTCGAATCGTGAACAATAGTCTAGGTTTGCTTAGAAGTCTTTTGGATACCGATTAGTCGAGTAGTTGTGCTTGAAACCATGATCTATAGTTTCATTCACCTCCTAGGTTTCAGTATTACGTATCCATATCTCCGTGTATACCGATTGATCTTTGCTTTATTTGATATATTTTATCATTCATTGATCATTAAAATCCACACGCTTATACTCCGCTGTCACCTTGGATAAGTTTCTAACTATTTCAGGTTTACATTGACATGAGTACATCGAGATCGATGGTTCAGGTCTAAGTGGTGGGTTGAGGAGCCATTCTACGTCCTAAGGGTTAGAGTTGAGGCGTAATCTGGAAAAAAAAAAGAGAAAAATGTTCTTCAATGACGCACCTCTTCACTCCGCTAAGGTTACAAGATCTTATAAGTGTACCATAGGCAGCTTGGGTCTAAGTAGAAAGCCAACCCTCTTCGACTTCGACATCCTAGAAACCAAGCGTGGATCTATCATTACAAAAAAACTTGCATTTTCCAACGGACATATCCGTTGGAAAATGCCAAAAATCCGTTGGAAACAGCCTTTTCTAACGGACGCCAATGGATTCCCGTCCGTTGCGAAAAGTTCGTTGCAAATGAGGATCCGTTGCAATTCGCGACTGTCTTCCAACGGATATTATCCGTTTGAAATTTGCAACGGTCTGGCAACGAATTATTCCATTGGACATATAGTAACGGATCACCGTTGCACGCATGCAACGGACGACCGTTGGAAAGCAACGGCTGTCCGTTGCAAATTAGGCGGGGAAAAATTCATCTTTGCAACGAACATTCGTTGCCATGTGGCAGGAAATAGCAACGGACGCCCGTTGCAAACTGGCGGGAAAAGATTTGGCGCGAAATGAGTTCCAACGGATGCCCATTAGCATTGCCAACGGATGCCGTTGCAAATTGGCGGGAAAAGATTTGGCGGGAAATACGTTCCAACGGATGCCCGTTAGCGTTGCCAACGGATGCCTGTTGGAAATTTTGAAACAAAAATTAAAAAATAAAAATAATTTTAAAACTAAAAAGTTTTTAATAAAAATATTAAAATTATTTTACAAAACACATTAAAATTAAAACTATTTCTTATTACAAATCGTTCAGATCGGTTGCGTCCATATCATCTCCGCCACGATCACCACCACCTCTAGACGGAGTTGCATCTGAATCGAGCCCCGGTTCTTGCTGCGGTGTTGATCCCCTCACCTAGCCAGACAACAACTCAATGACGCTCTCCAACTACTATATTTGGGAGGTTTTTCACGCCACGCGGGCTCAAGTTTCTCGAAGTTGTGATTCGAGCTCATCGATCCGTCTTTGTTTCGTAAAACTCTCTTGGACAGCGGGAGGTACCGTCGTGGCGTCCTCGACGATATCTTTTTGAAGCGCCCCGAGCCCGTATAGAAGC
>CM071861.1:2784780-2802931 GCA_036759665.1 Gynandropsis gynandra | reverse complement strand
GGATACGTCATTAGTTTTGCACAACTGATTAACCGAAATCAGATTCTTGCATATCTTAGGCACTCATAGAACATTCCGTAAAGATAATGATCTAGTGTCAAAGGGTATAGAAATGGAATCCGTGTGTGTGATGGATAAACCGTTGCTATCACCGAAAACTACATCGTCGTTGCCGCGGTAAGGAGAGTGAATGGCAAGGTTCGAGAGGTCCGACGTGATGTGATGAGACGCTCCACTATCCAGTAGCCACGAGGTTGCATCATAGGAAGAGGCAGCGGCATGATGAGCTTGCGGACGTGGCTGCCAATTCGATGATGAGTTCTGCCATTGTTGCACCGGCGGGTTATCAAGAATACCGGGTGAGGAGACAAGTCAAAAACGTGGACAACGTTGAACGCTGTGGCCATGAACACCACACGCTTGGCACCGGCCTTGATAGCCACGGCGTGTTGGTGAACGCTGACGAGGACGACGAGACCAATTGGATTGGCCGGACGAGCGAGAATTCGGTTGGGACCAATTGGGTGACCGTGCGGCCGTGAGATTGGCTGTGAGGGGAGCAACGATCAAAAGAGGATGCGGCTCAGCAGTAGCCAATTTGGCCTCATGATTGAGAAGCTTTTCGTGAACTTCTTCAATGGATGCAGTAGTGTCCTTCGCGCGGATTACATCCGCAATCGGCTTGTACTCCACGGGAAGGCCATCAAGGATTGCATCGAGGATATCTACATGATCCAGCGGTTTCCCTAAGAGGGCAAGTTCATCAGCGGTGGTCGTGATGGCACGCAAGTATTCATCAATGGATTGAGATCCCTTGGAGCACCGTTTGATTTTGTCACGAAGTTGAACGAGATGGCCGCGAGACGCTTTGCCATAGGTGTTGGCTAGTGTCTTCCAGGCCTCGTAGGTGGAAGGAGCGCGTGCAATAAGGGGCTGGAGGGATGCCGATATGGCTCCAAAGAGGACTGAGAAGAGAAGGCGGTCTTGTTGTTTCCACGGTTGGAAATTAGGGTTGTCAACGGACACACCATCGCGGTAGATCTTGGCCGGAGGAACAATGGAATTGTCCTCGATGAAGCATTGAAGGTTGTTGCCTTCTAGGAGGGCACGAATCTGAACATTCCATGTGAGGAAGTTGGTCGGCGTTAGATTGTTAATGTTGGTCATGTTGACGTTGAGAAGAGTGCTTAGCGGATGTTGTGGATCGAAGGTTGGAGCCGCATCGGAGAGACGGGCGGTAGGGTTGCTGGTTTGGCCGGCCATGGATGAGGGTTTTGAGGCGGCTGAGCAAGAGATGCAACCTAGGGTTTGGTGTTGTGGATCTAGGGTTGGATCTAAGGTTAGATCTAGGATTAGATCTAGGGTAAGGTGATAGGTGAAAGGTGACCGCGACGGGATAACCACGGGACGCGATGCGAGACGAAGGAGGGTGGGCGAGCCGGGACGCGAGAAAAACGGGCAAGGCGGCCGAAGTGGAGGACGACGGCCAGAGATCTGGGTTTTGGCTCTTCGTACGTGATGGTAGGACGACAAGAGAAGAAAAAAGAGGGTGAACGGCCGGAGGAGAAGAGAAAGGATGGTCGGCGGCCGCGAAGGAGGAGGAGAGGCGGCGGCGGCGGGTTGAGGGGGGAGGAGAGGCCGGCCGAGAATTTAGGAAGGTTGTTTTCGTTTGTTGTCGTTAGACCTAAAGCTCTGATACCATGATAATTTGAAATATGAATGAATAGATTAGAATGAGCCTAAACCGCTATAAGTACAAAATACAACATTAGACCTAATTACAACATTAGACCTAATTACAGAAATTACTTTTCTACCCTTTTTACATGTATATCCTTTACACGTT
Organism: Gynandropsis gynandra; assembly: GCA_036759665.1. Lineage (NCBI taxonomy): Eukaryota > Viridiplantae > Streptophyta > Magnoliopsida > Brassicales > Cleomaceae > Gynandropsis > Gynandropsis gynandra. The sequence continues at coordinate 2,801,085 of CM071861.1, read as the reverse complement.
CATGTGACGCGTTGTTTTGCATGATGGCTAACCCTTCGAAGTTTTCGTGCTAGTATCCATTGTTGTTTAACTCTTCTTGTACTCGAATCTAGATTTGCTCGAGGACGAGCAAAGATTAAGTCCGGGGGAGTTTGATAACATGTAATTCGTCGTAGTATTTACATGATTCTTAGGTTTAGTTTTGATTAGATTTCTTGGACTTTATCGACTTAGTGAGTTTATTCGAGGATTTCATCTACCATTTCGTGTTTTGTGTAGGAAACGAAGACATGAAGGAAAACACAAGTGATTACGGAAATTCCACCCCGAAAATATGATTGAATGACAAGATACAACATGTGCACAGCCACGGATCCAAATCGAACACTCAAGCATCGAGCGAAAGGAGCGGAAACAGCAAAATAGAGACCACACGCTTGGGCTGCAAAAGGGAACCCGCTCGGGCTCCAATTAGGAATGAAAATCGCCAAAACGAACACGACTCGGGCTGAAATCCTACACGGTCGGGCAAGCAAGCCCGCTCGGGCTGAGAAGAGTGCACGCTCGGGCTGCCTTCTGCACGATCGGGTGCAGGTTATGCCCGCGCGGGCCGCCTAATCCGAAACAACCTTGTTTGAATGTTTAAACGGACAATTAAAGGAAAAAGAAGCCATCTAGGGCAAAGGGACGAAGCACAGACCAGAGAGGACACCTAGAGACACACAAGAAAGAGGAGAGAACACGGTTGAAGACTTTGGCCACCCAAAGGATTCATCCGAAGCCAACGCTCAGGATGATAGGGAGATGAACACTTACTTCGTTTTTGTTTGCTTCTCTATGTATTTTGAGTAGATTTGTTGTCATGGTTTAGGGATTCTATTGTAATGGATAGTTTGATTAATTAATGCTTGATTTCGGTTTTGTTCAATTGAATGGTTCGATAGGTTATATAGATTTGTGTGTAATACCTTTATACGTTGTTGATTTCATGCTTGAATAAGACTAGATCTATTCTACTGAGATTAGGCACGTTTGAGGGAGATTAGAGATTTGTCTAGGCTTGGGAGAGTCAGGCTCGAGTCTCATGAATGAACCTTCAAATGAATTAGATTAATGAGAATCTGATCGATTGGTTAATCTATTTAGGAACGGTAATAGTCGAGGTAGAATTCCCATTGTTCATCATGCATCTAAGTGCAGATCTACTGCATCGGGAGGTGAGTACGTTTATATCTTAGATAGAGGATTTAGGCTTGGGAGTGTCATTTCTGTTTATAGAGGTCGAGTTCCCATCCGACATTAGAGGTTGAGTTCCCCATTGTTCTTAATGCATCTAGAAGTTCCGCACTACATAGGGATATGAGTGACGTTGATTTCCTAGGTAGAAGATTTAGGCTTGGGAGAGTCATTTCTAGCATTAGAGGTTGAATTCCCTACTGTTTTTAAAGCGTCTAGACGTTCCGCACTACATAGGGATATGAGTGACGTTGATTTCCTAGATAGAGGATTAGATATGAGTTCCCATCGATTGATACAAACCGATTTCATGATCCATAGAAACATCCATTGCATGTTCCGGTATTCCCGACACCCATGATACTCTTTATTGCCTAGTCCAGCTTCTTCATCTTTATTTTTCTTTATTTTCCAGTTCGATATTCGTCTTTTGATCGATCTTCTTCTCGTGACTTTCTTAGTTCTAGCTCTACACTAGTCCCCAGAGTTCGACCCTTATACTACACGAACCGTATACTTGCGGTAGAGTGGTCTTGGAAATAATAAAACTCTGATTTCCGTCCATCAGTTGTGTTACAGGCTACACCTGAAAGCTCTTGACTAGACAATCTTGAAGAAAATATTGTCTTGATGACCAGAAGATTTGGAAAATTTATGAAAAAGCGCTCAGGAGGGAAAAAATTATCAACTGAAGAAACATGAAATAAAAAGGATAATAAATCCGGAGCTCAATGCCATGAATGCAAAGGGTTTGGTCATTTCAAATCAGAATGTCCTAGCATCACAAAAGAGAAAGTATGCTGAAAAATCTACGAGAGACACAATGTTACAAATTCAAAGGGTTTGGGCATACCAAAAATGAGTGTGCAGATACTAACTATGTCAAGGGAAAGTCACTAATCATGTTTAGTGAATCTAGTTCTGAATCTGGAGATGAATCTGAAGAAGAACAGTCAAGTTTTGTAGCATTCGTTGGAATCATTGATGAGACTGACAAAGAAAGTGACAAAGATCAATTTGAAGAAGAGGAAGACGAAGTTGATGTAGATACCATCTATAATGAGTGGCAGAAAATGAGCATACTAAACGTTCAATTGGTCAAGACTAATAAGAAACTGGAAGCTCAAATTCAAGAAATGAAACTGGTAGTAGCGCTGAAGGAAGAAGAATTGCACTTTGCCAAAAGTCAACTGGAAGAAACAAATAAGCAATTAAAGATGCTATCAAATGGAACTGATAAACTAGATCATTTGCTTTCAATTGGTAAAAGAAAAGGTGATAACCATGGAATTGGTTATTTGGGAATATCAAATAATTCTGAAAACAAATTTGTTTCCGGAGGTGATCTACAAGAAAATATGAAACAGAAGAAAAAACAGCAACTGTGCATCATTCTCAATAAAGCTCATGCTGTAAAAAATCTTAAGACAATCAGAAATGAAAACGATCATTTTCATGGGTACAATTCCAAAAGACAATTTCAGGCTCCATATCACAACTACAACAAGAGAAGGACAAATCATGCACAATATCATGAACATAATTCTGGAGGAATATATCAAGGTGGAAACAGAAAGAGAACTCCAGTGACTTGTTACTTTTGTGGAATCAAAGGTCACAAACAGCGTACTTGCTACAAGAGATTCAGGTATGATTCGGGTAAGTCATCTAAATTTAAATAAGTCTGGATAAAGAAGAGTGATCTATATTACAATGTTGCATACATTTCTGCACAAAAAGAAAAATCTAACATCTGGTACTTGATAGTGGTTGCTCTAGACATATGACACGTACAAGAGAATTACTTTCAAATTTTGTAGAAATCAAGAATGCAGGAAGTGTTGTTTTCGGTGATAGAAATAAAGGAAAGATTCTTGGAAAAGGCGACATAAACTCACCAAGACAACAAACTCTGAAAAATGTGCAATTTGTTGTGGGTTTAACAGCTAATCTAATTAGCATAAGTCAATTGTGTGACAACAATCATCAGATTAAGTTCAACAACAAAGAATGTCAAGTAATGAATTCTGACAATGAGTGTATACTTACAGGTTTGTGATCTTCGAATAATTGCTACGTGTGGATTGAAGAGAAAATCTGTCTGAAAGAAACAGATGATGTACTATCCTTGTGGCATCAACGTTTAGGACACATCAACTACAGATCTCTGGTGAAACTGTCAAGTTCAACTGCTGTAAGAGGTATTCCTAAGCTAAAACTGGATAAAACAGAAGTTTGTAAACCATGTCAATTAGGTAAACAGGTAAAAGTACATCACAGAAGGATGCCTGATGTGAAGACAAACATTTTGGAGCTGGTACATATGGATTTGACGGGTCCGATGAGAACATAAAGCTTTGGAGGAAAAAGATACATCTTTGTTGTTGTTGATGATTTTTCTAGGTACACTTGGGTGAAATTTTTAAAAGAAAAATCTGACACTTTTGAATTATTTTATTTTTGTTCCTTCAACTAAAAAACACAAAAGGATGTATTGAGAGAATCAGGAGTGATTACGGGAAGGAATTTGAGAATGAAGTTTTTCAGAAATTCTGTCAAAAACATGGTATCATTCATGAATTTTCTGCACCCAAAACACCACAGCAGAATGGTGTTGTTGAAAGAAAGAATAGAATGCTGCAAGAAATGGTACGGGCAATGTTGCATGGGAAATCTATCTCTATCAGGTTTCGGGCTGAAGCCATAAACACTGCATGCTACATCATTAATCGTGTTTACATCCGACCAGGTATGTCGAAAACTCCTTACGAGTTGTGGAAAGGTAAGAGCCCGAACCTAAACTATTTTCATATTTTTGGGTGTACTTGCTAAATGTTGAATGATAGAGAGTGTTTGGGTAAATTTGATGCCAAAAGTGATGAAGGAATTTTTCTTGGATATGGCAATAATGCAACTGCGTTCAGAATATTTAATTTGTGTACCAGAAAAGTTATTGAATATGTGAATATGGTATTTGATGAAGATCATTTGACTAACAGTATTATTTTTCCATTTTCCTAAGAAACAATACAAGAATAGTCAGAATCAACTAATGATCATTTAAGTGTATCTGCTGACCAAGCAGTTGCTGAATGTGAAACAGATGGAGATTTTTCTGAATATGAAAATCACAGAACCAACATGGAACAAACAATGGTGCATAAGAATCATTTAATAAAATATATCATTGGAAACATTTAAGATGGTAGAAGAACACGCAATAAACCGATGGTAAATTATCATGATATGGTTAAATTTGCATGTTTTACTTCGCAATAGAACTTAAGTGTGTTCGTGATGCTTTAGATGATGAATCCTGGATAAAAGCCATGCATGAAGAGTTAGAACAATTTGTTAGAAATGATGTCTGGACTTTGGTCCCTCGTCCAATGGATTTAAATGTGATTGGGACAAAATGGATATTCAAGAACAAAACTAACGAACAAGGTGAAATTGTCAGAAACAATGCTAGATTAGTGGCACAGGTTTATACGCAAGTCGAAGGTGTTGACTTTGATGAAACTTTTGCTGCTGTTGCAAGATTAGAGTCAATTCGACTACTGTTTGGTGTTGCATGTTTCTTCGGTTTCAAGCTTTTTCAGATGGATGTTAAAAGCGCATTTCTAAATGGCATACTTCGAGAGGAAGTTTACGTTGAACAACCGAAAGGTTTCGAGGATCCGCATTATCCAGAACAGCCCCACGTGCTTGGTATGAACGGCTGACAAGCTTCCTAATCCATAATGGCTACAAGAGAGGGGGAGTTGACAAAACCTTGTTTATTCATGATTCTGATGGGATTCTGTTAGTTGTACAGATTTATGTTGATGACATTGTCTTTGGTTCCAAATTGCAGGATAAAGTAAATTGGTTTTTTCTGACAATGAAGCGAGAGTTCGGGACGAGTATGTTTGGTGAACTAATTTATTTTCTTGGCTTGCAGATGAAACAATTTGACGATGAATTATTCATATCTCAGAGCAAATATGCAAAAAATCTGGTGAAAAGATTTGAATTAGATCATAGCAAGTCAGCCAGTACTCCCATGTCAACAACAACCAAGCTGACAAAAGACTCAGATGGAGAAGATGTTGAAGTTAAACTCTATAGGAGTATGATTGGAAGTTTACTTTATCTCACTACACGTAGACCTGATTTATGTTTAAGTGTAGGGATCTACGCCAGATATCAAGCAAAACCGAAAAATCTCATTTGGTGGCTGTGAAACGAATAATCAAATACGTCAAAGGTATAACAGAATATGGCATTTTATATTCAAAAGATACTAACTGTGAACTTGCTGGTTTCAGTGACGCTGATTGGGGAGGAAATGCGGATGACAGGAAAAGCACGTATGGTGGTTGTTTCTTTCTTGGAAACAATTTAGTCTCTTGGCATAGTAAAAAGCAGAACTCGACGTCGTTATCTACTGTAGAGGCTGAATACATTGCCCTGAGAAGTTGTTGTACTAAACTCTTATAGATGAACCAGATGCTAATGGACTACGATATGAGTTCTAAAACTTTTGTTGCATGGTGTGATAACACAAATGCTATAGATATCTCGAAAAATCCTGTTCAGCATTCCAGAACAAAGCATATTGAAATAAGACATTATTTTTTGAGAGAGAAGGTTGAACAAAAACAAATGAAAGTGGAATATGTACCTACGGAATGTCAGCTAGCAGACATCTTCACAAAACCTTTGGATTTAAATCGGTTTGTTTCTCTGAGAAATTTACTTGATATTTGTGAGCTTTGATGTTTTTTGTTGATGAAAGTAATAAATTGATAAATTTTTCAGAGTTATTGATGATCTTACGAAGGAAAGGGAGAATATGTATAAGTCTTCATGGTTTAAGTACACTTAGTTGACTGCTGCTCAGCTTATTGGATACTGTTGTGGTTTTGTTTTCAACAAGTTTTTTGTTTGGTGACTCAAGTGCACTTAATCGTATCACGTACTCCTCTAACAACTTTTACACTTATTTCTATACAAATATAAGAAAAGTATGTTATGAGTATATGCTCGGGTCTAAGTTGGGAGATATTCAATTTCAGCTATAACGTCCTATGATACAAAGCTAATCTAAGCTTACATACTCTTCTATGTTAAATTCTTTTACATAAGAGTATACCTCAAAGAATGGGTAATCAAGGAGCTTATTATATGAAAAAGGATATCTACACAACGTCTTAGAGACTGTTGGATTTTAATAAAGAAAATAAAAAAAGGAAAAGAAAAATAAAACATTAATACATGTTGCTCAAGCTTGTCAGTGAAGAACAGACATGAGTAAGTGTACTTAAATAATCAGTCTTGTGTAGCATTTGGCTAATTCTTAACGGTCTGATTTGCTTTGCAATTTTTTTATCATGTTTAACAGCTCATTTTACACATTGCCTTGACGAGCAAGTTCAATACTCGAGTGGTTCTCACTAAAACAGGGCAGTTTTCTGAATTTTTTTTTGTGATTTGATACTTTGGTGGTTGATGTGACTAGTGCAGTTATTTCTATTATTTTTTGAAATCCTTCATTTTCGGCTAACCCGCAACCGCACTTAAACCTCTTTAAACCGCTACTCCTTACTTACATTTTGAAATTTCGAAACCCTAACATTCACTTGAGAGAGAAAGGAGAGAGATTTTTGGTTGCAGTCATCTTCACGAGCAACATAAACAACAATGGAAACCAGAAGCACTCGATTCCTTGGTCTGGATGATGATGCTATTCTACTGCTTGACAACAAAGAGGTTCGAATGAAAGACCTAGTGTTCACACAAAATCCATCCAGAGTTAACGACAAAAGGTACAAAATTCTTGCTACAAAGTATTTTGCTCCAAACAAACGCGATAATCAACGTTCGAATGCGACGTCCTTGGTCCACATCCACACCATTCCTAAACATCGTCAAAGTTCTCCTTCAACCTCGACCCCACCTAGAGATGTTCTATAAATGGTGTCGACACCGCAGACCAATGTTCAACCCACGGTACCTACCACTGAGAAATCTGGCCCACAGTCTTCACAGAGAGGTACACCCTTATCTCCGTCAAAAGCTTTTTCTCAAAAGTTATATAAAGAGTCTTATGTCACTCTTTTGAAGACTCCTAAGAACAATAAATTTTCTCAAAACGAGGCCTTAGTTTCAATCAGTTCAAACACCTAGACATATGGAAGTTGTTAGTGAATAGGAAGCTTACACACACAGTCACAACTGTGGTACCTGTGTGTAAAGAACCGATTTACGAATTCTATGCCAATTTGATTACTGAAATTGAAGATTCTGGGTCTGTGTTATTTGGTACCACATATGTTTGGGGGAAGGTCATTCAATTTAATGCTGAAGTCATTAATAAATTTTTTGGAACGCCACATGTGGATATTACTCGAACAGAGGAGCTCCAGATAGATCTGGATTTAGATATAGTCACAAAGGAGCTCAATGATGGTTATCTAGTTCAGTGGTCTGGCCAGATTCTCAATTCTAAACTGCAGTGGGAGTATGCTCTGCTGAACAAGATAGCTCGCACGAATTGGGTTCCAAACAAAAAACGGATGGGATTAGGCAAGATACAACAATTTTTCTATATTGCTTGAAGAATGATATCCAAATAAACTTTGGAAAAGTTTTTCTGGACTCCATTGTGGGTCTTGATCTATCAAATTCTACAAAGTTTATTCTACCTTTTTCGTGCTTGATTCAGAACATTCTGAGTCAATAGGTTCCGAAGAAATCCGAGAAAACATTCCAGCGATATATGGCTAAAATACCGTCTTCAGATGCTGATGACTGGTGGTAATGTTTTCCAAGAACTTCTCCAGTTGAAACAGACAATTCCATCAATGCAGTCCATTAGACACAGCTCAGAAGTCGGTCATAGGGATTCTGAAGTGATTTCAGAGTAAATGAGTGCAGTTGTTTTTGTGTGTTTCTGGCATTTTCTTATATCTTTATGTGTCTGATTGTTTATTTGAATCTCTTATCACAAAAACAGGGGGAGAAGTACAAGAGGAGGAGGACCGCGTGGAACAGCCTGCAGACAAGGCCAAAGGCAAAAGACCGAGGAACATATGTGTTCCTGTGTAGTCATAGTTATTTTAAGTGCACTTATGGACCAAGTTTATTTTACTTAATCATTTCCATGGTTGAACTTATTCGTGCTGATCATATATTATGTTTGAACTTATGTGTGTTGCTTGATACTGTGATGTGATTCTCCTGTGGTATTGTTGTGTTTGAATCTTTTATTACATTGTGATTGAATTCTATATGTTGATTTACGTGTGTTTATGTGATAAGAATTCAAAGGGGTAGATTGTAAATGCAATAAAAATAAGGTCGTAGGATATATTTGAAAATTCAGGTTGTTGAGACATGCAAGGAGCAGAAGTTGAAAGGAAGAGAAATTGAAGGAGTCAATGAGAAGTTTAAGGAGAAGAAGATGAAGTCAAAAGTGGATCCGGTGAAGTCAAGGCTGAGGGGAATCAGTAAGGAGGCGTGGCTGGAAAACCGGGGAGGTTAGCTGTGCACGTACGAAGGCAGATAAGTTAACCTCACGAGAAGTAAAAGGTGAACTGATCTGGGCAGATATCGGAGGAGTGCTTAAAAACAGAGAGAATGAGTTTTTAGGTTTTTAAGTGTACTTTGAGCGATATTGTATTGAGTGGAGTGAAACAGTTGATGGTTTATTTACGTCTAACTCAGTGAGGGTTATATGTGGGATCTTTGGTACATTGTAAAAGAAAACAAATATACTTAAAGATTGACTGGTAAATAAAACGAATACTGTTTTATATATTTTGATCTCTTTGAATTGCTAACAATCTGCAAAATTGTCTGTCTACAAATTTTCAATTTTGTTTTTTATCTTCTTGTTTATTGGTTTTACTCGTTCTTGTTCTTTTTTTTTTCTTGTTTACTGGTTTTACTCGTTCTTGTTCTTTTTTTTTCTTGTTTACTGGTTTTACTGGTTCTTGGTTTCTTTCTTCTTCTTGTGTACGAGAGAATGGATCATTACAAAATCAATAAATGTTTACATAGTTCAAGATTTAAAATTTTCAAAATTCGGTTGCAACAAGGGTAGGATGCACCATAAAACCAAATGTCACAATGATTATTCTTTATTCAATTTTTTTACTAAAAAATATAATAAAAATTAATTTTAATATTTATAAGAAAATAACGTCTTTTAAAAATTTACCCTCTATAATGTATAAGAGAATATAGCATAAAAAATATCAAACTATTTTATTTTAACCTATAAAACATGAATTATGATCTTTAACCTAAAAAAATCTAAACTTATTTTTTTTGCCTTGAAAACACTAATTTTAGGAATATAGTGTAGAAAATATCAAACTTTTTAATTTTTTGCCTATAAAACACAAATTATTACTTTGAACCTAAAAATTTTGAATTTTTACATTTTGTCTAAAAGACACAAACTTATCAAATTAATCATATCCATACACAAACAAAAACACTAAATCATATTTTAACTCAAGTGTTGTCAAAAAAACATAAATTTATCAAATTAATCATATCTTAAAGTTAGTGTTTTTAAGATAAAAAAATATAAGTTTGAGTTTTTTTAGGTTGAAAATAATAATTCATGTTTTATAGAATAAAATAAAATAGTTGGATATTTTTTATGCTATATTCCCAATATATAATCAACAACACATCATTATATCGGCAATATAATCGAATAGCGGTAATATATAATTATATAGTTACAAAATAATCAAAATATAATATTGTAATGTAACTTTACATCATCAATTTTGAATGTAAGTAATTGAACATTTTCCATTAGTTTTGTAAACCAGCAATCTATATTTACTTCATTTTTAATTTAAATTTAAGTAATATATATATACATATATATACACGTACATATATATAAGTCTTCCACAATGTAACACGTCGACTATATAATTTTTTTTAGTTTTTTCCATTCCTATATTAATTATTATAATGTAACATTTTCTAATTAATTTTCAATTTTTTTATAATTAAAATAAATAAATAATTTTTAATATATTTAGTTAAAAAACGAAATAAACATCTAATGAAATTCATTTTTATTTAGTTTTTTAAAAATATTTAATTTAGTTATATTTTTTAAAATGTTATAACTTTTTTAGCTTCAAGAAAATGCTAAACGCTACGTAGACGGATACCTAACGTCTAGCGCCTAGAGCGTCTAAATGGAGCCTAGACGGTAATTAGGCGAGTTAGACGGAAATGTATATATATATATATATTATTTATATATGTGTAAATAATATAATCCAAAATTTAAATTTAAAACATTCACAAATCTTTAATTGTTTAAAACCACGTACAATTAAATTTGAACAAATAACAAAAACAAATAAATAACACATTTCTTGTCCAACCTTTTGGTATGAAGTCGGCGGGTTCGATTTCTTTTATTGACCTATACAAGATCATTTATGCATACAATTATAATAAAAAATAAATAAATCTCGTTAATCACTTATTCAAAAAGTATTCCAATTTAGTTCACATTGCGATGAAATAATTGTTGAAATAATTCATTCGCCATTAGATGAGATATACACGTTCCATACATATCACACCAATAAATTACAATATAAAAATAAATAATATTTAAATATTATATAGGTTTTATAAAAACGAAATGGATAATTAATATATATTTTTCATAAATTTAATAAATCATACATAATTTTATTCAAAATCAATTAAATTTAATTTATTTAAAATAATAATATGCATGAAGAAACAATGTCTTACGCTCTCACCATACTCTCTCTCCACCGTGCTCACTGTGTCCTTCACTTCTTCTCACCGAAACAGACAGCAGCAATGACGGACACATGGAATCGACCGAGGGCGAAGATCACGAATCGACCGGTGGTGGAGCCAGTGGATCGACCGTGGGTGAAGATAAGGTTTGCGAATTTATCGTGGGTGGAGCTAGTGAATCGGTCGACGGTTGAGATATGGGTTCGCGAATTGATCGTGGATGCAGACTGGGTTTCGCGAATCGACCGTGGGAGGAGGCACGAACGATGCTGGAGACAGGGCTTCGACCGAGGGTGTTGATGGGTTGCGAAGGAATCAACCGGGCTTTCTGAAGGAGTAGACTGAGCTTTACGAAAATAAAGTTTGCGGTTTTGGTTCGTTTTCCACCAACTAAGCGGTCGCCTACCGCTGAATCGGTTGCTCACTCCGACTAGGCGCAGGTACCGCCTAGATCCACCGCTTTGCACCAAATCGGAGCATCCCCTCTGCCAGCGTCTAGACACCGCCTAGACAGCCGTCCAAACCATTTTCTCTAACACCGTTAACAATCTATAGAAAACTTAAAAATTAAATAAAAATAAACGAAATAATTTTATTAATTTATTTTGATTTTATATAAATTTTTAAATCCATCTTGATAATCTTTATAACCTAATAATAGGTGAAATTTATCTTTCTTATCCTTAGTGCTAAACAAATTAGACAAATAATTATGTTTTTTGTTATATTTCTTAATTATTTCTTAAGGTAATAAAATATTTATAAGTTAACTTTTTAACATGTCACAGACTCTGGGACCCTAATTCTATTTCCTTACTAATCTCAAATCCAAATCTTGAATGTCAAAAGCTAAATATATAAACGTTAAAAACATAAAAGAGAAAATGCAAAAGAGAAACTCCTTAGTTTTGCTAGTGGTGACGACGGCGTTTATGATCATCCTCCGCGACCGTCGATATCTCCGCCTCCGCCTTCGCTTCTGCCGCAGCCCCTACCTCCGTCATGGGCTGTAACAGCAGCGCCGTGAATGGCATTTGAGCGTAACCATTTTCTTGATAGTGCAGCTGCCACAGATCCAGTCCACGGTTTGGCGTTTGCGTATGCGTTTGCGTTTGGACCGCGAACGACGCGGTTGGGCCGACAGAGGAGGAGATGGGGTCCGAGGGGATGGGGGATGGAGGCCTCGGGGTGGCGTAGGAGCCACTCGATCGTCTCGCCGTCGGACTTGTGGCCGAGCTCGCGCGTTAGCTGGAAGATCCGAGCGGCGGCGAGAGCCGGCATCCGGACGCGGCGGCCACGTCCGTTCACCTTCCTGTGACGGTCCTTCGACGCATACGTAGACGTGGTATCTTCGGCAGCGACCGCGAGCTGCGTCTGGGAACGTGATCCGGGAGTTGCCGCGTCGAGATTGGCGTCTGCTGTGGAGAAATTCTGAAGCACCATGTCTGAGCCCATCTTTAGCGATGTGGGTTCCCTATGTTACTAAGCTAAAAAGCTTCGAGCTTTAATGGCGTGTTCCGAAGAGAGAATCTAGGGTTTACAGAGGAGAGAGAGAGATGACGATGATGTGCACGATTCTTCTAGCGACCCCACAGGGGACATTTTCTCCTAATAGGTTTACGAATCATTGATTTTCGGAATACTAAAAAACAACTCCTCGTATTTTTATGTATTTACAAATAGGCTACCAATTTTTGTGTTTCATCAAGTCCAACATTTGAACTCATTTTGAATTATTGTAAGATTCAATGAAATCTTTTCATTTTTTAACAAGAAAGAGAGAAATAAAATAAATATATAACATTTTTTATTTTGAAGTTTTTAGTTCTCTTCTCAAATTTATCTGAATATATAATCTTTTTATTTGAAGTTTTTAGTGATCTAATAATATATATATATATATATGTTAGTGTCTTTTTCAAAGGGCGGAATATCATATATACGCTCGTAGGGTTAAAACGCTTCAAAAATAACCTTCCCTAAAATAATTATTTAATCGGAAAAAAAAAACTGGAGAAAAGACAAATTTACCCTTAATTTCCGAACGTGGGAAAAACCGCATTCTGGGAGAGTAAAAGCCAAACCCGCATTCTGGGAGAGTAAAAGCCAAGAAAGAACAAGTGATTTCGAACTTGAGAGGGATCGATTCGAAGTTGGCAAGAAGTAAATTCGAAGTTGGCAAGAAGGAAATGGCTAGAATCAGCAGCGGTGGAGAAGAGAGCACGAGTCAATCTTCAATGGCGTCAATAAGTGTAAGTAGATCGATTTCTAGGGTTTTGGAGGATGTCGAGTCCCAAAATGGTTTATTGATTTGAAATGGTGTGAGTGTCAATGAGTCGGTTGAGTCTCAATGAGTCGGTTGAGTCGCAAGAGTCGGTTGTCTCAGTGGGTCGGTTTGGGTCGCGATGGTCGGTTGAGCGTCGATTTCTAGGGTTTGCAGGCTATCGAGTCCCAGAATGGTTTATTGATTTGAAATGGGTGTGAGTGTCAGTGAGTCTGTTGAGTCTGAGTGAGTCGATTTGGGTCGCAATGGTCGCTTGAGCGTCGCAGGGAGTCTAAGGGTCGTTTGAGTCGGTTGTCTTAGTGAGTCGGCTTGGGTCGCATGGTTCAGTCGAGTCGCATGGGTCGCATGAGTCGCATGGGTCGCATGAGTCGCTTGAGTCGCTTGAGTCGGTAGAAGTATAATGTATTCTTTAATTAATTGGTCTTGCAGGTGGCCCCAAAGCCGAAGTTTGTGTATCAATTCAAACACATGGACAGAATGCCAAAGATCACAACCAAGTGTTATCCTCACGAGACAATAACGAAGCTGAGAGGAATCTTAGATGAATACGACGTGCATTACTTCGAGAAGGAATCGCAATTTAAGCATTTATTCCATTTCCAATGTGATTCCACATTGACTAAGCTTCAAATGTCTATCCTCCTAAATCACTCCATGATTGTACGGGACAAGAAGGAGTTGTGGTTCGTCTTAAACGGTGTTCCCATCCGGCACTCTATAGTGGAGCACGAACTAATTTCCGGATTGAACTGCGGACCATACCCCAAAGGATGGGAGTCCAAAAGGGGTGATACATTCAGGCGGAAGTATTTCGGCCGTGGAAAGGTGACCCCCGTACAAATCATTGGAAAGCTTGTGAAGGCGAAGAATGACGAGGACAAAAAGAGGTTGGCAACTTTGTTGTTGTTGCCGCAAGTTATTGCTCACAAGCCTTCATCAGACAACTCTATCAGCCATGATCTCATTGACATGGTTGATGATTTGGAATTTTGTGAAGACTTTCCATGGGGGCGTTACACATTCGAGAAGATTGTGGATACTTGCCGCAAGCACGTTAGCGGGGAATCACCGAAACCAAAATGGTATTGTGGCGGTTTCATGATCCCACTAATGGTAAGTTGTATATATTATTCGAATAACTTGAATTTTTTTATACTTTTTGCATTCTGATTTTTTTTAATGTTGCAGTTACTTCCTTTCGAAACCATCCCTAGTTTGGGCGGAAAGGGATGGTATGTTGATGTAGAGAATGCGGATCCATCATGCCCAAGAATGTGCAAGAAGATGGTTAAACCCAGTATTAACCTGAAGTACGCATAAGTCATAAGGCTGATCGGAGATTCTAAGGTAACAATTATACAAGGGTCACAAGGAAAACAAGGGTCACATAGGGTAATAATGACTATTTTTTGTTTTTCAGGATATTCGAAGTATTCTTTGTGCTGATCGCGATGAACGCCATGAAAGTTATGATCTGGACGATTATGAGGGATGAGATCCCGATGTTCAGATATGGATGGAACATATTCGTAGAAATCCGAAGGGACTTTGTTGGGAGGACATTCGTGAGCAAGAACTATTGACGCGGAAAGCAGTTCTTGGAGATGAAAAGAAGGGGAAAGGGAAGGGGAAGGGGAAGGGGACTAAGAGGAAAAAGAGCGTGGGGGAAAAAATGATAGAGCTTGAAGATGATGAAGCTGATGCTGAAGCTGATGCTGAAGGTGATGAAGAAAGAGATGGTGATGCTGAAGCTGATGCTGAAAGAGAAGGCGAGGATGAAGATGAAGATGAAGCTGAAGGAAAAGAAGCTCCAGTCCGGCTGACACTGGAGCAGAAATTAGTGAAGGAAATAAAGAAGTCGGAGAAAAGAATCATCAACGCTGTCAGAGATCTTCTAAGGGATGCCGGGTTTCATTTGCCTAATACAAAAGCAGAGGCGGCAAATCCCAAAGGTGCTGAAAAGGCAAAATCAAAATCTGCCGAGATAGATTCGAGCACCGCAAACCAATATTCCGGCAGTGTTAGAGACTATGAATTCCTTCAACGTTCATATCCAGGTCCTTACGAAGAGCCGGTTGAGTCAGAGTCTGAAAATGTCCGTGGAGATGGCGCAGAAGAGGATTTGGCAAACATTTCGAGATTAATTGAAAATATCGCATCTGCCGCCGACATTCCTCTAACTGCAGTCGTTGCTCCTGATGAAGTTCCACCAAGTAAGTAATAAATAGCTCAAAAGTTCATTTGAGTCAATTTCCATCGAGAGTCGGCAAGGGTCGCATGGGTCGCAAAATACGCATCTAATGAATGAAGTAATTTTATGCAGATGCTCCAGTCGGTCCTGTCGAAGAGGCCCCCCCTAAGGAGGTTGCTTCCGAGGAACCTCCAGTCGGTCTTGCCGAAGAGGCCCCCTCTAAGGAAAAGGAGGTTCCTTCCAAGGAACCTACAGTCGGTCCTGCCGAAGAGGCCCCCTCTAAGGATAAGGAGGTTCCACCAAGTAAGTACGGTCTTTTGAGTCACATTGGTCACATGGGTCGTATGGGTCTAATGGGTCTAATGAGTCGTATGGATCGTATGGGTCGCAGAGGTTCAAGGGTCGCAAAGGGGTCCAAGAGTCGTATGGGTCGTATGGGTCGTATGGGTCGTATGGGTCGTATGGGTCGTATGGGTCGTATGGGTCGTATGGGTCGTATGGGTCGTATGGGTCGTATGGGTCGTATGGGTCGTATGGGTCGTATGGGTCGTATGGGTCGTATGGGTCGTATGGGTCGTATGGGTCGTATGGGTCGTATGGGTCGTATAGGTCGTATGGGTCGTATGGGTCGTATAGGTCGTATGGGTCGTATGGGTCGTATAGGTCGTATGGGTCGTATGGGTCGTATAGGTCGTATGGGTCGTATGGGTCGTATAGGTCGTATGGGTCGTATGGGTCGTATGGGTCGTATGGGTCGTATGGGTCGTATGGGTCGTATGGGTCGTATGGGTCGTATGGGTCGTATGGGTCGTAT
>CM071861.1:2748399-2783629 GCA_036759665.1 Gynandropsis gynandra | reverse complement strand
CTTCACCGAAACCCAAATCTTAACTTGATACTTTGTACATTGTTATTTTTTTAATATTTGGTACATTTTTATTTTTTAAATATTTGGTACATTGTTATTTTTTGAAATATTTGGTACACTATTATTTTTAAATATTTGGTTCAACGGTCGCAAGGTCGCACAGGTTAAAGGGTCGCAAAGGTTCAAGGGTCGCAGGGTCGCAGAGGTTAAAGGGTCGCAAAGGTTCAAGGGTCGCAAGGCCGCAGAGGTTAAAGGGTCGCAGAGGTTGCAAGGTCGCAAAGGTTCAAGGGTCGCAAGGTTCGCAGAGGTTAAAGGGTCGCAAAGGTTCAAGGTCGCAGGGTCACAGAGGTTCAAGGGTCGCGACCCTTGGACCCCTGCGACCCTTGTCCCTCTGCGCCCATTGTCCATCTGGGACCACGTGCCACGGGCCTTAGCCGTGCCTCCCACGCCGTGGAGTATCCTAGCATCAGATATACCTTAGACCGTCTATGGCAAAGACCGTTCGACCTCGCAAACCCTATCGGAAGTGTCTGCGACATCCGAAGAAAGGAATAAAAATCGTGAAAATCCTTACCCATGCAAGGAATAAAACCATATTGAAGTCACTTACCACTTCATCTGCGGCCAGATTCGAACGAGTGACTGGTACCACAGTTTCTCGTAAAATCCTTGGAGCAGGAGTGGCGAACTTGACAAGGAAGACCATGTCACCTTCGTGAGTGAAAAGTAAGTAATCCCCAACACTTAAGTCTAGGTCGTTGGCGAAATCTTTCCACCCATCAGTGAATCTGGAGCCATCCAACTTGACATACCATCTTCTGATAGACCCAGTCCATTTAAGCGTTGCTATTTCCCTCGTGTTCCCGTACATGACATCATCGAAAAATATCGTCGGGATGTCCTGTAACAAAAAATGAAAAAACAAGTCAAATCTTTACATTCTCTACGTGTAACATACCGATAGAGAGACTGATGAAGAAGATTACAATGTAGTTCTCTTCCAGATAGCGCAGAAAAATCTCTCTGAAGAAAGAAGGGCACACGAACATTTTCGGAAAAATTGAAGGAACGATAGTAGAGAGAGAGTTTGTGTCGTTATTGTTAAAAAGGAAACGACTGTAATTCGAAAAGACATGACCTGGATATCGAATCGCCGTCAGAGGGGATTCGAAAAGACAGGAACGATAGCAGATGTTATTTTTTAAAAAAATTTCAAATATGATGAAAAGTTCGGCGGGAATTTTGGTGACGGAATTTTCGGCGGGTCGCATGGGTGACATGATCGCATATAATGATCAATTTATGCGAAATCCACGAATTTACGACTACGAATTAATTAATTCCAAATGAGGGTCGCATATATTGATGAATAGATGCAAACTCGGCGAATTTACGGGTTTAAGATGATAAAATGACAAAAACCAATCAAACAATACATTTACAACGTCAAACTAATTAATTACAAATTAGGGTCGCATGGGTCGCACGATCGCATATATTGATGAATAGATGCGAACTCGGAAAATTTACGGGTTTAAGATGATAAAATGACCAAAACCAAGCAAACAATACATTTACAACGTCAAAATAATTACGGGTCGCATGGGTCGCACGGTCACATTACATGCAAAATCTACGAATGTACGGGGTTTATAATGATAAACCGTAACAGACCAATCAAAACAATACATTTACAACGTCAATCAATGGTTAAAACAGATTATGACCCATGTGTCCCTATTTGAGTTGTGTATAACCAATGTCTGTGCTACAAAAGCGATAGTAGTGTTTTAAGAACTCGTCGGATGAGTTTGACAAAATTTCAAAAAACACATTCAACATTGTTTTCGAATGTCGATATTATTTATATTATAGTCTATTTTGATCCTAAATTGATAATGACATATTGATAATGGCATATTGATAATGGCATTGGTCGTATGGTCGCATATAATGATCAATACATACGAAATCGACGAATTTACGGATTAACAATGATAAAATGTCGAATGGGTTCTAATTTAATCCATGTGTTCTAATTTAATCCATGTGAGGGTCGCATTGGTCGCATGAGTCATATTTGTTCGCATGAGGTCGCATTGGTCGCATGAGTCATATTTGTTCGCATGAGGTCGCATTGGTCGCATGAGTCATATTTGTTCGCATGAGGTCGCATTGGTCGCATGAGTCATATTTGTTCGCATGAGGTCGCATTGGTCGCATGAGTCATATTTGTTCGCATGAGGTCGCATTGGTCGCATGAGTCATAATGAAGAATTTATCGAATTATAAGGATGAAAGTCCCAAAAACTTTAATCAAAATAATACAAATAATATAGTATTACACAATTACTAACTAACAAGGCTTTCTTTTTTTTGAAGTCGGCGTTGTCTCGGTTGTCACGTTCCAAACACTGGCAGTGATGCTGGCTTTTGAAGATGGGGTTTGTAACGATGCAGCAGACGGGGTTTGTGGCGACACAAATGGGTTTTGTAACGACGAAGAAGACGGGGTTTGTGGCGACACAAATGGGGTTTGTAACGACGCCGCAGACGGGGTTTGTGGCGACACAAATGGGGTTTGTCTCGACGCAGCAGACGGGGTTTGTCTTCTCCGAGCCTCACCGGGTCCAGGATAACGATTCACTTTAGGCCTCCCGCTTAGCCTTTTCTGAGACAGTATAGGAGGTTCAAACACATGCTGAGACACGTCAGGGGGAATGTCCCAATCACTGCAATCAGGAACCGGATACACGGTTTCTTGGTAAGCCAAACGCCATGTCTCCCGAAGGTAGTAGTGTGAACATAGATCTGGTATCTTGTCACCTTTACCAACCTTATGTGCTGCCGCAATTGCGTGACTGCATGGATACTTATCTACGTCAAACATTTTGCATTCGCACGTTCTTTTTTGAAGACTCACTACAAATCTTCTACCCATCTCATTTCTCACCTCATACTCATCAGTGAGACTGTTCAATTCAATAACATCATACTTGGATGCCTGTCCAAACCGTGCATGTAACGTTTTCTCAACGTAAGGTGTTAACTTTTGAGAATCATCACCGGTAGCTGCGTCCAACCTATACCTATTGAACCATTCCACTGTCTTTCCCAAACAAACATCTAATAGCCCTAGGATCGACAATTTTTTTGACTTCTTCAACGTTGAGTTTATTGACTCGGCGCCATTAGTTGTTAATAAGTTGTACCGTTCCCTCTTAAATTTGCATCTTGCCCACTTAACGGGATCAAGTTCCTCTTTCTCCAAATACTTTGCAACATTAGGATACCTGGCCTTCAAATCATTCAATAGCACTTCAAATTCGTTCTCCGTGTATGCTGACGCACATCTGAAGAACATTTCCGCCACAGTATCACCCCTTGAAGTCTTTCTACCATGGCCTTTATTGACGTAGCTCTTTATATTTTGCGATATATGACGCGCACAAAAACCATGATCAGCTTCTTTATACACTTCTTTGACTGCTTTGATCAAGCTTTTATGGCGATCAGATATCACAACGACATCACGTCCGTCCGGTACCACCTGTTGCAATCTTGACATAAACCACGTCCATGATTCGTCCTTCTCTCTGTCGACTATTCCCCATGCAAGAGGATATTGGTGATGTTCACCATCTTGCGCGGTCGCCACAATCAATGCTCCCTTGTACACTCCTGTCAGAAACGTCGCATCCACGGAAACCACTTTACGCATGTATTTCCATCCCCTTTTAGCCGCTCCGACAACCATAAAAAGGTATTTGAAGCTTTTCCCATCATTGTCGAACATTAGATCTGCGACAGATCCGGGATTTCTTATATAAAACATGTGCAACCACCCTGGAAGCCTCCTATAATGTTCAAAGTCATCACCACGAATATCCTTTTGAGCACCGCATTTGCCTCTTAATGCCATCAAATACGATACATTGGCACCATATTTTGCTTTTACACGAGCCATCAATTCTTTTGCTGGAGGTGTTTCATAACTTCCGGCAAATTCCTCCTTCAAATAATCCTTAACCATTTGCGCTGTACCCTTTGTAGCTTCGGTGCGTTTACATACAGGTGAACAATTATGAATGGGATGATGTGTTCTCACACTAAACCGTTTGGAATTCGGGATTGCTGCCACACGTAATTTCCATTTACAACCATTTCCGGAAAACTTGCATCGTACTTCCCACAGCTTCGTATCAGATCTCAATGTTGTATATCTAAACGAAGCTTCGATTGAACCCTTCCTTACAAATGCCTGTACATGCTTCTTGCTATCAAACTCTTGCCCAATTTTAAGATCCAATCCATCTCCGAACTCGAAGATATTATTTTCGCCATTGTGAACAACCATTTGCGAGTTGTTCTCACCATCACCATACTTATACTCTGCTCGCACATCAGAAACAACTTTATTCTTGTCACAAGCAACTCCATCAACTACCACAGTCATGGCACACCCACATTCTTCTCTTAACCCGCTTGTATGTTCACTATCAGAATCATCCGAATCCAAAATATCTATTGTCTCCGGATTACTCTCATCAACTCTACTTTTATCTAGACCTACAATAACACAGTCATCATAATCTACAACACCTCGATCCTCACCTTCTTTAGCAATGCTTCCAAAAGCCGGAATTAGAGGCTCAATTTCCCTCTCAAAAGCAGGAATTAGAGGCTCAATTTCCCTCTCAAAAGCAGGAATTAGAGGCTCAATTTCCCTCTCAAAAGCAGGAATTAGAGGCTCAATTTCCCTCTCAAAAGCAGGAATTAGAGGCTCAATTTCCATTTCACAATTCACACCTGCCGATTCTATCTCCACATACAGCAGTGGTCGAATTCCTCTTATGCGATCGAACAGATAACAAATAAGATGTTTGTCATTCATTATATATGTCGGCTTCCTATTTTCACAAATATTGGGCAAATAGCTTAACTTCAACTTCGTTGTATTATTATCCACCATCATCTCTGCGCATAACTCATCAATCAGTTGCTGGTATGTCAGACTAACCGGAGGACATAAGAAAAATACTCTCTGGTTTTCCTGAACTCTACCAACCCATTCAAATTCTCCATTTGGGTTTTTTTCCCATTTACCATCATACAAAAAATAAATCAGTGTGATTTTCTCACCCGCCGTATCCATTACACCTGTAACAAAAACATAAAAAGAGGGGTAAATTCCGTGACCCACAGCGACCGTGCGACCCTTGGACCCCTGCGACCCTTGGACCCTTGCCACCCTTTCAACCCTCTGCGACCCTTGGACCCCTGCGACCCTTTCAACCCTTTGCGACCCTTTTAACCCTTTGCGACCCCTTTCCCCTGCGACCCCTTTACCTCTGCGACCCTTGGACCCTGCGACCCTTGCGACCCCTTGCGACCCTTGCGCCCCTTGGACCCCTGCGACCCTTTACCTCTGCGACCCTTGGACCCCTACGACCCCTTTACCTCTGCGACCCTTTGAACCCTTTGCGACCCCTTTCCCATCCGACCCTTGCACCCCTGCGACCCTTTGACCCTTTGCGACCCATTTACCCTTGGACCCCTGCGACCCTTTCACCCTTTTCGACCCATTTACCCTTGGACCCCTGCGACCCTTTCACCCTTTTCGACCCATTTACCCTTGGACCCCTGCGACGACCTTTGATCCCTTTGACCCCTCGATGAGACTGTGACCCAGTGCGACCGTACGACTCTGTGACCCACTCTGTCACCTTTGACATTGCAATAGACCCAAGAGAAACACGAAAAACTCACTATACATACCTGGTTTTTCTGCGGAACGTGCTTAATTGCAAGCTTCTTTGTTGACAACAAAGGATTTCAACCTATTGGCAGCGAATCTGATGCCGATTGCAAGCTACTCTCGCCGAATCTGTTGTGATGTGGGGGAACAGTAATTTTCGCGCGAGAATTAGAGGTGCTCTAGAGGAGAGAGAAAAAATGTCGTAAAGGGTAACATGGGATTATCAATATTTTAAGGGTAGATTTGAAGTTGAAACTTTTTTTTTTCAGCCAAGGGTATTTTTAAAGCACTTTAGCCCTATAGAAGCATTTTTGATAATCCCCCTCTTCAAAGTCGTACCTTTTGCTTGCACAGGGGTTTCTCAGCAAATGTTAATAATAAGGGGCCGATTTTAAAGAATAAGAAAAAGGGATCGCTCTTCCTCTCTCAGAAGTACTATTTCTTTTTTCAAAACTGTGATTACGTGTCTTGTTCCATTGAGATTCCGTGGGTTCGACAATGCGCTTTGGCGGGGTCCTCTTGAGAACGTCCACCTGTTCCACATACGTGTGCCACAGACTGATGTCAGTGGCTTACGGTGTGTCTGACCGCACCTGATCGCTTATCCTGGGACCTTGGCGTGAGAGACTTGGCGACTGTACTGATCAAAACTGACATGTTGACCACTCGGGAAACGAGTTGAGAATTTCCCTTTTTACCACTCAATCTGCGTATCAAACAAATATGTGTATTGCTAGAATTCATTATTTATGTTTCAGGTTGGGCAGCGGTTGAAATTTAATCGATACGAGTTATTTTGATTTGAATAAATAGTAATCAAATAAAAAATGAATTTAAATTGATTGGATTTAAAATAAAATATATAAATATTTGATTTGATTTTAATCATATGAACAATATTACCAAAATAAAATTTAAAATCTAATGTTTTATCATGTAATTGATAGGATTAAAAAAATATCAAATTTATATTTTTACAAACTAAAATATCTATAAATTAATTTAAATATGTAATCCGAAGTTATTAATTTATATAAAATAAAAATTCATTTAATTGAAGGATTTAAAAATATAAATATTTGATTTGATTTTAATCATATGAACAATATTACCAAAATAAAATTTAAAATCTAATGTTTTATCATGTAAATGTAATATTATATGTTTTATTATGTAATTGATAGGATTAAAAAATATCACATTTCTATTTTTACAAACTAAAATATCTATAAATTAAGTTAAATATGTAATCCGAAGTTATTCATTTATATAAAATAAAAATTCATTTAATTGAATTTATTTATATATTTAATTTTTTAAGAATTTATAAATTATTCATAATTATTGGACTAATAATTAAATTAAATTCAACTATTGTTTTTAATTTTATACCAATGAGTTATTCCAATATATTCAAAGTGAATCAAAATACAATTATTAGGTTCCATTTGTAAAATAAAATTATATTTTTAGTTTGATTATTATTATTCTGAGAGATGACGATGATGTGCACGGATTCTTCTAGCGACCCCACAGGGGACATTTTCTCCTAATAGGTTTACGAATCATTGATTTTCGGAATACTAAAAAACAACTCCTCGTATTTTTATGTATTTACAAATAGGCTACCAATTTTTGTGTTTCATTAAGTCTCACATTTGAACTCATTTTGAATTATTGTAAGATTCAATGAAATCTTTTCATTTTTTAACAAGAAAGAGAGAAATAAAATAAATATATAATATTTTTTATTTTGAAGTGTTTAGTTCTCTTCTCAAATTTATCTGAATATATAATATTTTTAATTTTGAAGTTTTTAGTGATCTTATAATATAATATATATATATATATATGTTAGTGTCTTCTTCAAAGTCATACCTTTTGCTTGGAAAGGGTTTTCATAGTAAATGTTAATAATAAGGGGTCGATTTTAAAGAATAAGAAACTAAAGGGATCGCTCTTCCTCTCACAGAAGTACTGTTTTTTTTTCTTCCAAAACTGTGATTACGTGTCTTGTTCCATTG
This sequence comes from Gynandropsis gynandra, assembly GCA_036759665.1. Lineage (NCBI taxonomy): Eukaryota > Viridiplantae > Streptophyta > Magnoliopsida > Brassicales > Cleomaceae > Gynandropsis > Gynandropsis gynandra. The sequence goes on along the minus strand of CM071861.1, from coordinate 2,775,847 downwards.
AGATTCCGTGGGTTCGACAATGCGCTTTGGCGGGGTCCTCTTGAGAACGTCCACCTGTTCCACATACGTGTGCCACAGACTGATGTCAGTGGCTTACGGTGTGTCTGACCGCACCTGATCGCTTATCCTGGGACCTTGGCGTGAGAGACTTGGCGACTGTACTGATCAAAACTGACATGTTGACCACTCGGGAAACGAGTTGAGAATTTCCCTTTTTACCACTCAATCTGCGTATCAAACAAATATGTGTATTGCTAGAGTTCATTATTTTATGTTTCAGGTTGGGCAGCGGATGAAATTTAATCGATACGAGTTATTTTGATTTGAATAAATATTAAACAAATAATAAATGAATTTGAAGTGATTGGATTTAAAATAAAATATATAAATATTTGATTTGATTTTAATCATATGAAGAATATTACCAAAATAAAATTTAAAATCTAATGTTTTATCATGTAATTGATAGGATTAAAAAAATATCAAATTTATATTTTTACAAACTAAAATATCTATAAATTAATTTAAATATGTAATCCGAAGTTATTAATTTATATAAAATAAAAATTCATTTAATTGAATTTATTTATATATTTAATTTTTTAAGAATTTATAAATTATCATAATTAGTCGACTAATAATTAGATTAAATCCAACTATTGTTTTTAAATTTATACCAATGAGTTATTCCAATATAATCAAAGTGAATCAAAATATCATTATTTGGTTCCATTTGTAAAATAAAATTATATTTTTAGTTTGATTATTATTATTCTAAAAATATAATTTGAAAATTGATATTTTATTTTAGAATATTTACATATTTATATTTTAAATATAAAAATCTAAGAATTTATATCCTTAAATAAAAATTTAAATATATAGAAAAGATTGGATTTTATGGATGAAAAGTTGTTTGGGAGGAGAGGGAAACCTCCAGAAAAACCATAAGTTTATATCAAATCATCGATTTTTTGTTGATGTGTTTTGTTGCGAGTATATATGAATGACTACAAAAATGAGAGATAAGAAGATTTTGAAATTGTAAAAAAATTGGAGCCTTCTATTCATCAATGACTAAAAAATATGGAAGAATAATTTGCATAATTTCAAAATGAGAGATAAGAAGATTTTGAAATTGTGAAAAAATATTTCGTTGAGAAACAAAAATATTCAACAAGAATTACTATCTTGGTAATAAAAGTGGTTCTTGGCAAGCAAAACATAAAGATACATCAACCGCTCAAGAAGTTCATACCAATTGATCCAAACCAAAGAAAAAAAAAGCTATGCGACAATTCATTGTCGGGTCAGACATCTATCATATAATCAATCCACATATCAATTTGAAATTTCTATGAATAAATTTAACCGTAAGGATCTTCCATCATCATACAAAGAAAAATTATTTTATTATATGTAATTACAAATATTTATCATTCAAATACATTTGAACATACTCGAAATATATATTACGATCCTGAGTTATTTCCAAACAATATCCAACCGTAAACTTCACATTTCACTCTCTCTTAGTTCACTACACCACACGTGTATGATTCTTACAAATAAGTTTTTTACTCACCAATCCAACGCACACATTATTTATGTTTAGAGATGTTCATTTAGGTTCAACTTTTCTATGTTTTATGCTTGGTAGCTGTTTTCTCTAGCTTGTGAGTTGTACCAAATGTTGTTGTTTCCTTATCCTTTATACCCACTCCAACTAACAGATTTGCAACAAATTTTTCTATTTTTAGCTTCCTTATTTGAAGGGATACCTATTCTTTTGGATGATGTTATTGACTTGTTAAAAAAAGTCAAATTTTTTCAAGTTGTTGATTTGTTCAAATCTCTTGTTTAATTCATTGTTTGTTGACCTTCTTTGTTTCCTAACAATATCATTTTTTTACTTTACCTCAATTACAAACATTGAAAGTAAACATTCATAAATACACAATTCATAAAAAAAAACCACATATAAAATGAGAATAAAAAGTTCAAAAACTCAGAGAAACAAGTCAACACAATCAAATAGCACAAACAAGTTCAACAAATTCGTTGTAGTTACCTGTAATTCAAAATTTTTGAAAACTACTTCAACTCTAAGGATCTCAAGAAATCATCTCTAAGATCATTAGATTGAGCACTAAAAATTTCTAGTTATATGTTTTACCTTCATCTTTTCCCTCATCTCTTGCTGTTTTGTTGAACGTAAATTCAAAATGCATTAGTCAATTCACTTAAAAATAAATTAATTGCATGTTACAACTCACAATCTAAATATGTGTTTCTTTCGTATATGCATGATTGTTCTTCCACCTTGTGTTTTATCGCAATATAATTTTTCTTTAGTGGCTGTCTCTCATTTTGATGTACTCTCGCTTTCCGTTTTTCTGTCATCTTTGAAGAATAATTGCGGAGAATATAAGTTTTTCGCTCTTTTTGAGCGTAGTTAGGGTTCACAGTAAAACAAAATTAGAATACCCAAAAATCCTTAAATAGTGACCCCAATTCACAATATTTCTTAGACTAACACACAACACGATTCACTTAGAAATTAAATAGCTATGAACTAAACAAAATAGACTTACAAACCTATGAACACATTTAATTAGATTTCTATAGTCAACATTTTATTTTACTCTATGAGCTCAACTATCATCAGAAAAATATGTTTTCAAAAAACAAAGATCATACTTTAACTGTACTTGACTGAATATATTCAGAGAATCCAATTAATATTCAATATTCAAGTGTACCTCAATCTCTCGATAGTACAATTGCTCTTTTCTTTAAAGTGAGTTTTACCTGTTCTTTAATATCATCATTTTTTTTCATCTTCTTTTTCTCACAATCACTAGTATTCCATACTTCTATGACATCCGAGTTTTTCTTTAACTCATGTCCACTACTCATCCCACCACTTAACCAAGGTTACCTCATTGGATATGCTCATATAATGCATATCAGAGAGGAGTAAACATGTTAATGTCATATACCTTTAAGGACATCGAAATTTATGTTGTCCCACCACTTAGACCCAAGTAATGCACTCATGTCAACAAAATGTAAATTCAAGACTTCATTTATTTGTTGACAACGGAGTGTAGGAATACTAAGTACCTTATTTCTACATTTTTTTTCCTTTTTTTTACCTTAAGCACATTGGATTGAACTTTAAAAACTGCTAGCAGTACTATAAAGAGATTCAAACACATTTTAAGATTAAGAGTTCACTCAGTATATTTCGCTCTTTTTAGATGCCATTGAACTTGCCATTCTCTTTCAGATTTTCATAACAAGTAGACAACTCATAGTTCACAAATTCCAAGGGATTTTCTTAAACATATAAATCTGTTTATATCCAATGGTTTAGTTAGTATATCCGCTAGTTGATACTTAGTAGGTACGTAGTCTACCTCTAGTCGCTTCCTCTACTTGTTCTTTAAGAAAGTGATATCTTATTTCAATATGTTTGGTCCTAGAGTGTTGTACAACATTCTTTGACAATATTCCATTTGTATCATCACAATGAGCCACAAAGTACCCCTATCGCTTTCCGTGTTCTTCCTTAGCAAGCTCTGGCACTCTTCGAATAATAACATTAAGCCATTGATATCATAGATTGAGTCCACCTCAATGCTTTTAAACATTTTTGTTCATTTCTCCACACATAGAAATTGTTTCCTTTCTCCAAACTCAATGCTTTTAAACATTTTTGTTCATTTCTAGACACATAGCAATTGTTTCCTCCTCTTAATCCTGTCAACACACATTTTTTGGTTAGTATAAAAAAATAGATTTTTCTTTTGAAAATTTGAAATCCATAATGAAAAAGTTGGTTGATGCTGATCAAATTTGTTTTTAGTCCTTCTATGTAGTATACATAAACAAGTTGTAGTTGTCCATTCACTCTAAATGACCCATTTTTCCATGATTCTTCACCAAAGGTCACATGTCCATTCTTGTTTTCAGAAAAAATTGAAAGTAATTCATTTATTCTTGTTGCATGCTTGGAACAACCACTATCAAAATACCAAGTGATATCATAATTTTCATGAATAATAGTATAAACAACATTGAAATGTAAATTGGTTTTTTTCCCAAACTTGTTTAATGTTTTTAAGCCTCCAATGTATATCTAATTTTCTCACCTATATTTATTTCACATTTTTTGGGTTTTCCGAGAGAATACTTACATGTAGATGCCTTCTCCTATAGTAAGGGCATCATCTCCAAAGATGTGGTATATGTATGTATGAGTAGCATCTTCGTAAAGGTGTTTGTCTTTTTCTCCAAACTGTAGGTTCTTGACGGACTACAGTTTTCTTTGCTTGAACTACACTTCGAACTGTTTGTACTGTAGATTTCTTGAATTGCATTATAGTTCGAACAATCAATGCAACAACTTTCTTTGACTGGTTTGTAGGTTGAACAGTCTAAATTGCATCTTCCAATAAGCCATCAGTGACAAACGTTACTTCTGAACCATATATCCGTTGTTGGTGTTTCCTCTTTTGAAACCAAATCCATAGTGATCCTTATCTATTTTCCAATGGTCAAAGATGATCTAACTTTTCAGTACCATTGTTAAGCATATGCAGTTGCTTCTGAGTTTCCTTTAATTGATGTTTGATTAACATCACTTCTTCATTTGTTGGTCAACACTTCATTCTGTTTGAGACACTCTTCAAGTTGTATATTTTCTTTGACCAGCTCAATATTCTGCTTGCTTATCTTTATCCATGATTCATGCATCGACTCAATAGTAAGATCATCATCACTATCACTGTAAGATACTGATTTTTCTCCTACAAATGCCACAAGATTTTTTCATATCTTCTTCATCTTCCTTATCAATATAAGATATAATACAAGTCATAAAGGATTTGAAGTTTGTCTTTTCATGTTTGAATTGTGAGATTAGAATGTATAGACAAATTCTTCTTACATTATCTGCCTTTTCATGTTGTATTTGAAGTTCATCCCAAGCCTTTTTTACTGATTCACATGATTGAATCTGTTTGAATTGATTCATGTCAACTAATGTGAAGATAGTAGATTGCATCTTTTCATTGTAGGTTGAACGACGCTTCTCTTTCGTCGTCCATAGCGATTTTGGTTTAGGAACTGGATTTTTTTCTGGTAGCATTGGAGGATTCCATCATGATTGTACAATCATCCATGCATCTTCATATATGCCTCTAATTGTTACCCGTCAATTTGAATTTCCAGTAGGCATAGTTTATAGAATCTAAAAAAAAGTGTTTTGAAATTGAAACAAGTTCTTGGAGAGAGTCCACACCTTTTACCTAGATCGTGCATGAACTGATGACTTCTTGTTCATGACCTGCTCTGATACCATTTGAAATTTTGTACGGATCTCAATTGAATACCAAAATTTTACTGCAATGATCTTCCACAACGCACAAAATAAAACTACTTTTTTTACGTTATACTATGTTCAATTTCAAGTAATTATTACCCAAGTTACATAAAAACATCCAAAATACACCTCACTACCCTGAGTTATTTCCAGATTATACCAAAAAATAAACCTCATAGTTCAATTGATATCCATAATGAAACCTAAAAATTCCTTATTTGAAAGAAACCTATTCTTCTGGATGGATTTATTGACTTGCTAAAAATAGGTCCAAGTTGTTAACTTCTTCAAATCTCTTGTTTAATCCTTGATAACACATTCACAAATATGTTGCTTACACCTCATGATGCATATGAAATTTTCAGACGATGGCTGAAGATTTTGGTCTTGAGTGGTGAAGACATGGAATCATTGGTTTTCTAGATCGAGCAATATTATTAGAAAAGGTCACATATGTAATTACACCAAACTAGGTCTATGTATATATTTGTACCTCAAAATAGGTTTAGCTATACATAAACATATTATTTCTCCTTGATCCATCGACTTGTGTAGTGGTATTAGAGCTACGATCCATCAAGATTAAGGATTTTTCAGTGATTTCTTGGCCATGAGTTTGTTTTCGTCTCTGGTTTTCTTTCGTCGTGTTCTGTTTTTATCATTTTGGTTATCAGCTCCAACAAATTTTTATTGTGCGATGCTTCTTCAAATCGTGTTCGTTCTCTATACCATTGTATTATGACATGCTCTTTTGCTTTGTGCCATGTTGGTTTTGTGCTATTTTGTGTTATCTGTCGTGACATTACCAGATCTTTTACTGTGTTGTGTATTTGTACTCATGCTCATGGTGTGTCGTATGTCATCGTTGTGTTGTCTGCCACTAACTCAGGAAGAAGAATGCAAATTCTGCTTCCTTATTCGTGCTTGCTAGAAGAAACATTTCTCCATATGATTCGTCTTCTAATGAGAATTCCGTTTCTTGATTTCTCGTGTTATTCTGAATTCTGAATGATCATAACTATGTGGTCTGGTCAAGGGAAATTCATATGTATTTACATTCTTGCAAGAATTTTGGGTTTATTGATGGTTCCATTCTTAAACTATCGAAGGAATCACATGAATTAGAGGATAGGTGGATAACTAGTCCGCTCCTCGTGTCATGATCCGCAACATGATTTCACCAGATCAACATTTGCATGTTTCTTATATAGAGATTACGAATAATCTTTGGGAGGATATTAAGGAGAATTATTATTTGTCTAATAAACCACATATTCTTTGATTGAAATCTAATCTTTACTTATGAAAATAGCAAGGTCTCATCGTGCAAGCCTATTACCAAAAGCTTAAACGGTTGTGGGAAGATATCGTTCTTTATTATCCCTCACAAGTTTGCAAATTATTGGAATGTAATATGGAGGATGTCATTGTGATCTCATAGCTAAAATTAGGCAGAAACGCGATACTGATAAGATTCATCGCTTCTTGTTTGGGCTCAAAGATAAGATGTACGAGATGAATCGTCCTGGTCTCTTGGCCCTTGATTGGCGCCCAAGCTTTGAAAAAGGAAATTTCTAATATGGGTCAAGATTTATATGCTAGACCAAATGAGAAACATGTAGATTCTTGAACGGGGGTAATGACATTTTCTTCTGAAAGTAGATCTCACGGTTCCAGTCGCAGTGCTACTCGTATTGATACTTGTGATTTGTTAGTTGTGCATTCACATTGTGGAAAGAAATGACATCTCATTCATAAGTTCTTCTAACTCCATGGATTTCAGAATTCATGGCACAAACGATATGAGTCGAATGCGATTTCTATGGGCGGAAAATAGGTCTTGGCATCGGTTTCGTCATTTGGTCATTTCTATTAGATGTGGAGGAGAACATGTTGTGTAGGTTAACATGAATTAGACTCACTCATCCTCTTCAAGTTAACATGGTGTGACCAATGAGCAGTGAAAGTCATTTCTTGATCTCCTATCTCATAAAATTAGGGCTGATGAGATGTTCACTGGTAAGACATGTTTGTTATAGTGTATTTTGAATGGGTAATCATATGAAAGAGTCCCGTGATATTATGAACAATTTGTGCGATATGCCAGTATGTTATGCTAGTATTTTTCAATTGATTTATTGTGATGTGTGAGGTCCATACCCATATTTTTTAGTGCAATATATTTTCTAACTATGGTTGGCGAGAGACATTTGGTTATAGTTGCTCTTATGTTGGTCGCTTTTTGTAAGCGTTTTTGGCATCCATGGGAATACAATACAACGATCAAGTTCAAACTATATGAAGTGACAATAGGATGAAATTTCTTGCATTGATAGATTATTTATTATACTGTGGTATTTGATATGAGACATCGTGTGTTGATACACTACAATAGAATGGACACGCATAACGTAAATATTGTTACATCTTAATTATTGTGCATACACTTCGGTTTCACTCATCATTACCAGTGGAACTTAGAGTGAATATATTCTCACTGTCGGATATCTCATTAATTGCACACTGTCAACAATTCTTTGTAGGAAATCTCCATTTCACATTCTCAATGGTACATCTATGATCATTGATAATCTTCGTGTGTTCGGTGCTCATCTATGTACATAATTGATAGACGAACGAAGATAAGTTTGCAAGTCAAAGTTGTAAAGGTATCTTTTTTGGATATCCTAATGGCCAAAATGGTAGAAAACTAAATGATTTTGATCACTGAATATTTCTTGTTTCATGGGATGTGGTGTTTCTCAAATAGAGTTTTTGTTGTCTACACTCGTAGCCTCAATACCCGAGTCCTCATCGTTTCATGCCCAAGACAAATCACCTAACTTTCAACATTGCGTGGATGATTTTGCACTCTATCCTTCGTCCATGGATGCGTCAATCACCAGGGGGCCTTAAGCCCAACGGTGAGTGAGATACATCTCTTTTTTCATCCAAGATACTGAGTTCCCTTGATTCTGAGCCCGACTTGGCTCTGTGTGGCGTTTGTTCCTTCTAGATGCGTCCCTTGACTCGTTCGTGACCTTGGTGTCTATCTTGTAGTAATGTTACTCCTTCGGGTAGTGCTATGCGCTCAAGACATTGTCTTCTCATCTCTGATAATGTTAGTTCAAGTAATGAGCCCCTTCACCCTATTACATATCTCTACTTGTTCTTCAAGTATGCCATACACTATCATTCACTCGTTTTTTATTGGAAAATTTTCAATAGCACTTCATACTTTTCTTGCAGCAATAATGTCTCATAGTGAAGTAACATATCATATGATATTGCCATATGACACCAAACTGAAATCAATGCCCTTGATAAGAATGGAATGTGGACTTTGGAGCCTCCTCCTCCAAGCAAGAAAGTGATTGGGTGTAAATGTATCTACAAGTTCAAGTATCATTGTTATGGCTCCAACAAATGCTATAAGACTCATTTGGTTGTTCTATGCAAGTGACAGGTTGATGAACTTGACTATATGAATATTTTTTTCCATAATTACTAAGATGGAGACATTGCTTATTTTATTTTCGTTGAAGCGGCAATGGATGTTCACAATGTTGATTTTTTAAAACAAAGATGAATCAGCGGAAAGAAAATTAGAAAGATTAAGAGCGAGTGTAAGATCGAGAGAATTAGAGAGAATAAGAATAACTATTCTCTTATGCATTCTTTAGAAACAAAGGTGCACATTTATACAAGTAGAAAGGGAGAAAAATAAAGAAAATACAAGTACAAATACAAGGCACATTAAAAGTAACATGCATGAGCTGGAGCGGTCAACATGACATAGGAGACCGCGAATGTCATAAATTGCCTTGACCAGGTCGCAGGTCGCGGGTCATAGGATGCAGGACACGAGACATAGGACACAGGACGCGAGACGCAAGAGAAAGCGGGACGCGACCTGAGCGGGACACGGCCTAAACGGGATGCGACCTGAGCGAAGAGAGCGGGATGTGACCTTTCTTCTTAACATTCTCCTTCAAGCTTAGATGGGCAAGAGCAACATAAGTGGAGCCTCATTAAAACCTTTTCGGGGAAAACCCAATTGGGATAAAAACATCCGAAAAAGGAAAAAGAGTACAACCACTTATGAGCTCGAGAGACGATCAACTAAGCTTGAATTCGATGCTCTGGGACTGAAGATATCTACGAGGCCAATTCTATTATGGAGATCTTTGCATACTTTTTCACTTATGGATTTTGTTAAGAAATCGACCAATTGATATGAGCTTCTTGTGTATATGAATTCAATGACGCCATCTTCGAGCTTTTCTCGAACAAAATGACAGTCAACTTCATGTTTTGTTTGTTCGTGGAACACTGAGTTGGAGGCAATGTCAATTGCTGCCTGATTGTTGCAATGAATCACCATGGCCTGCGGAGGTTCGAGGCCAAGATCTTTGAGGAGAACCCGAATCCAAATGACCTCACATACTGCATTTTCTATAGCTCGGTACTCGGTCTCGGCGTTGGAACAAGAGACCACTGATTGCTTTTTTCTTCTCCAAGTGATGAGGTTCCCCTCGACAAAGGTATAAAACCGCGTCATTGATTTCCGTTCTTTGCGGTCACCAGCCCTATCAACATCACAGTACCCAATTAGACTAGTATCATTGTTTTTACTCATTAGTATACCTTTTCTTGGAGTGTTCTTGATGTATCGGAGGATTCGGCCCACCATTTTCCAATGTTGTTCCTTTGGGCACGCATATGCTGGCTGACCTGATTCACAACATAACACAAGTCAAGTCTTGTTATCATAAAGTATATTAGCTTACCGACAAGGCGTTTGTGTTCTATATCATGAAATGGTTCTTCCTCACGCAAGTCTTTGAATTTTCTTCGATGGGGGTCTTGGCCGGCTTAGATCCGAGTTTACCTATTTCATTCAAAAAATGTAAAGAATATTTTCGTTGAGAATTATCATTAGATATAGTTACTTCAATTCCAAGAAAGTATTTGAGTTCACCTAGATCCTTGATATAAAAAATTTCTCTTAGAAAACGTTAAACACTTTCTATTCCTTTATTATCACCACCTGTTATGATGATATCATCAACATCAACTAAGAAAACGATGATACTGGAATTGTTTTGAATGATGAACATGGAATGATCAGCCTTATTCCTATTAAAACCATACTTTCGAACAACATCATAGAGCCTAGTGTACCAAGCTCGTGGCGACTGTTTAAGTCCATAGAGAGCTCCCTTTAGTTTGCATGCGATTCCTTTTTCTGTTTGGAGGCCCTTTAGTTTTCTTTTTATGAAGATGAACAAGGTCTCATGTTTTATTCTTTTCTAAGGTTGCCAGCTCCTCGACCATGGCTTCCTCCCATTCTGGCTTTCCTCTGGCTTCTCTATAGGTTTGTGGCTCGATATCCCTGTTAATCTTACTAAGAAAAGCTTTGTGATCGTAGAGAGAAATGCTAAAGAGCAAAAGTTTTGAATATGGTATTTAGTTGCCATGCCATTGAAATATGGTGTTTGGTTGCCACGCCATTGAATAGGATTGTGAATCCAATCCGAGATTGGTCGCCTTATTCTAGTGCTTCTCCGAGGCACTATCTCATTTAGTCGACTTGATCGACGTTATGATCCTCATTTTGGTTGTGATCATGGCTTTGTTCTTTGTTCTCATGATTTGAGGCCCTAGTTTCCTCCTCATGATTTTTCTCAGAAGGTATGATCTCATCATGGCTTTCTTGTTCTTCTTTTTGTGAGTTTCGTTGGTCATTTTGGTCTTCATGATGCACATGTACACTTGGCAGGGGATCTGTTTCATTGTTAGTTGTCGAAATAGCATTTACTACGTTTTAAAGGACAAACCTATATCATTTGATTATGAGATTCTTTTAATCTCTTCCCAGGTGATTTTATCATGAAAGCTCTTGTTTTCGAGGAACATAACATCTCGAGACACCATTAAATAATGTGTTTTTGGATCGAAACACTTGTAGCCTTTTTGATTTACTGAGTATCCGATGAACATGGCTTTAGTGCTCCTAGGTTCCAACTTATTTCGTTATGAGTCAGGAACAAGAACAAAACACACACAACCAAAAGTTCTAAAGTAGTCAAGGTCAGGTTTTGTAGAGTTTAATACCTCATAAGGTGATTTGTTCTTTATAACCATTGTTGGAATTCTATTAATGATGTGACATGCGGTCATGACCGTATCGGACCAAAACCTTTTAGGAACATCTCGATCAAACATGATAGTTCTCGAGACTTCTATTAGGTGCATGTTCTTCTTCTCGGCCACTCCGTTTTGTTGTGGAGTATAGGGACACGAGGTTTGGTGTGTAATACCTTGTTCTTCAAGGTACCTGTGAAACTGAAGACTAGTATACTCTCCACCATTGTCAGTCCTTAGACATTTTATTTTAGCATCATATTGAGTTAAAACATGCTTATGAAACTTTACAAACACATCATAAACATGACTCTTAGACGAGAGAGTATAAAGGCATGTAAACTTTGATTTCTTATCGATGAAGGTTACAAAATATTTCTTTTGATCGCGAGAAACATATGGAGATGTCCAAACATCATAATAGATTAGTTCAAAAGAGTTTTTATAAACTGAAATAGAGTTTGGAAAAAATTGTTTTACGCCATTTTCTAAGATGCAAGCTTCACATGCTTCATGTTTATCTTTAAGATCGGGAAAAATGATACTTAAAACTTTTCTCTGAGGGTGTCCATGTCTGGCATGCCATATAGAAACTTTATCAATATTTGAATTTGATAGAAACACAGACTCATGATCATAATACATACACTTGAGAGCATAAAGACCATTGAGGAGATTTCCTTTACCGATTACTTATTTGTTTTCAATATCCGACATCTAAAAGGATTTAGAATCGAAACAAACATAGAAATTAAGGTCTTTTGCAAGCTTTTGGACAAAGATAATATTATTAGAAAACTTTGGAACAAAGAGAGCCCTTGTATGATGATTGAGAAGCTTAAGCTTTCCTGTTCCTTTAATTGGAAAACTCTCCCAATTTCCAATAGAGACAGAGCCACTATGAGGTTTTATATATTTAAGCAAGTCATGATTTTTTATCATGTGATTTGTAGCTCCAAAATATATTATAATATGGTTTCGAAAAAACAGAGAAAGCAGATAACATTACCTTTCTCTTTATCAGCATTGTTTGTTTGATTTCCTATCTTAATCATTTTGAAAACTCTTCGAGATCTGTCTTGGTGATAAACTCGGACTCAGAGGCCATATTAGCCTTACCTTGGCCGTCACGACTTTTTTTCATCAAATGGGGGTGAAGGATCCAAAAACGATCCTTTGTATGGCCTTTCTTTTTGCAATGCTCATAAGAGAACTACTTTTTGAAAGGCTTGATAGAAGCGGCATGCCTAGAGGTGATTTTGGAGACATTAGCATCATCGGTCATTCCTTTAAGGAGACGGTTTCCCATTTCCTCCCTTTTAATCATTATACAAACTTCGCTAAACGAGGGAAGTTTGGCGAAGTATGTTATGAATAAGGTCATTGTATTTGTCATTGAGGGAGAATAAAAGTCAAAAGATTTGATCCTCGTTTACTCTTTGAGCAAGGATCCATAGTATGAGGCCTTAGAGAATCGAATTCAGACTATAATTCCTTAAAATCACCCAAAGCTTGGTTAAAAGGCTTTCCTTTTTGCCTTAGATTATTAAGGCCTTTCTTTACTTCATACACACGGTTAAGTTTGGATTCATTGCCAAAAACTTGTTTCAGCTCATCCCAAAGCTCCTTAAGAGACTCTATGTGGCCATATGTACGAAATATATGAGATTCGAAGGAATTTTGTAAAACAACCAAAGCAGTGAGCTTATTTTGTTGCCATTTTTTGATCCGGCACTTGAATCTACCAGTTTCACATCCGATCATGTCACGAAACCCTAAAGACCTCGAATGCCAAGATTGGCCTTAGCAATCTTCGTCCAAATGGAATAATTGTTTCGATTGAACAAAATTGAGATACTTTTGGTCGAGTCCATGACAAGAGATACGAGAAATCAAAAGGGAGACAAAAACATAGAGAGATTAAAAAATTTTTGACCGAAAACAACTTTTGAAAGAGAATAGATTTAAAAAGAAACAAAATCGATAAAAAAAATTTCGAGATTCGATCAGCGCTCTGATACCATGTTGATTTTGTAAAACAAAGATGAATCAGCGGAAGCAAAATTATAAAGATTAAGAGCGAGTGTAAGATCGAGAGAATTAGAGAGAATAAGAATAACTATTCTCTTATGTATTCTTTAGAAACCGAGGTACAAATTTATACAAGTAGAAAGGGAGAAGAAACAAGGAAAATACAAGTACAAATGCAAGGCACAAGTTTAAAAGTAACATGCATGAGCTGGAGCGGTCAACAAGGTATTGGAGATCGCGGAGGTCATAAATTGCCTTGACCAAGTCGTAGGCCATGGGACACTGGACGCAGGACGCGTGATGCAAGACACAGGGCACGAGACATAGGACATAGTGGGATGCGACCTGAGCGAAGAGAGCGGGACGCGACCTGAGCGAAGAGAGAGGGACATAAACTTTATTCTTAACACACAATGTAGTCTTACACAGAAATTTGAACGAACATGTATACATGAAGATACCTCTTGGTTTTTGTTTTTCTGATACATATCACATTTGTTGCTTATGAAAGTATTTGTTTTTGTATGGCTTGAAACAAACACGACTTCTTTGGTTCACCAAACATATTATGGCCTTGAAGGAGTATCATTTTAAGAAATCGTATACATATTTCTCTCTTTTTACATACACCAAGATTAACGATTATCAACTAGTAGACATCTCTGTGTTTGTTAGAAAATCCGTCGAGATTTGTAAAATCATCTCCTATGGACCTACCTACTCTCGTAGTGTAAATCCTATTATGGTTTATAGATTACTGACATCTCCGCCTAATGACTTGTACACCGAACGTAATTAATAAATCCATGTGCTCTCGCAGTGTAGACTCCTATCTAATATCTAGACCACCACTGCATTTCACTCGATATCCTCACTTCTAGTATGATTAACCTACCTCTCGATATGAATACTCGTGTCTATCTAAACTGATCCATCTACCTCTTGATATAATCATTTATTCTATTTAATGCATAAGATATAGTTTTATCCGATTTCTCCTTTTGAATCATACCATGCTATAATAAATTTAAGGGGGCCATCAAGAATCAAAAGAATAAAACATGCATTACCATCTAAAAGCATAAAAGCATAAGCATGGATTAAACCTATGGATTTACTTCTTGGGAAAGAAATACAACAAGAAACATGTACAAAGAAGGGTTGGGAGAATCTTAGTCGATCTCTCGATCAATCGTCGCCATGATCTCGCCTTTGACTCGTCTTCACCAGTAGCTTGATCCTCCGATGAATTTCAACAGCTTTTTCACTCTTTGCACAATTGAAAAGTATCTTACCTCTATTCTTTTATATATTTCCGTCGTGGGCTAGGTTGGAGATATTTTCCACTATCTCCTCAGTTCAATTCATAAGAGGTGTATGCTACTCTTGTTCACGTAGGAACTTAGAATATGAGGAGCTAGGGAATTTTGCAGCAGCACAAGATCTGTAGTTCCTCTTTATACCTTCTCTATAATATAATGATTTTACAGGGAATAGGAATAATAAGCATATTTTAGAAAAAACAATGCAAGATCAAGCACTCAACAAGCATCTTGATGAGAACCACATAAATGTTTTGACCCAAACACATAAATGTTCTCTCGAGCATGACACTACAAGATGCACAAAAGTCCCCGAGAAATCAATCAATCAAACACATGCCAAATCGATAGTGCGATCGGCCAAAACTCGTCAATATTCAACCCGAATAATAAGAAAAAGATAAGGAATTAGTCATTGCTCGACTTGATGGTATATCACAATGAATAAATAATTCAAATTTTGAACTATTTGAGAGTGGCTAATGATTTTCAATAAAAAGGGTCTACTTTTGGACTTCAAGTATATATATAAATTGAGTGAAAACAGAATTTTGAGAATGTTATATAGAGTGAAAAATTATTCAACTACATGTGGGTTCAAGCTATCGACGGAGACGATTTGAAAACGAGGTTATGGTAGCGGCTGCTCAAGAAATCTACTAAGTCATTTCTAACCTTACTCTTTAAATTATGTATTTTATTGTAGCTTTTTTCTAAGATATAGATCCAAAGTTGTATATAGAATTTAGACTAAAGCATTGTGTATATGGGTTCTTTGGACTTAACATCAGATTCTATGTTTTTAATTCTTCTTGTTTAATGCATGATTTTATTCTTCTAGTTATCATATGGACAAAATCTGATAGAAATATCAAATGAATTTGGTTTATATGTTTTAAATGAATTTAAAATATCATAAAGATAGATTAATTGGTATAGAAATTATGATATATTGATGAATGAATAATTAAATAGCTATCTAAATTTTGAGATACGTAGAGAAATAGAAGAGATAAAATTCTATGATAGAAACAAAGTATCATGTTATTGTAAAATTTTTATAAATCAATTCAGATGTGTGAAATGATTTTTGAACCTAAATTCGTGGTTTCTATTCTAAATATTTGTACATAGAAATAAAACATTGTAGTTTTTTTAGATTAGTATTTCAAATACCCTTTAATATTTGTGTTTGATAATATTATATGACGTGTTTTATATGTTTTGTGGTAAATCTAATATAGATATATATTATTACAACTTGAGACGGAATTTAATCATATCTAGACCACATTAAAAGAACTACACGTTTAACACGTTTAATATTAAACGTGCTTCAAAAGGGAATACTTTCAGGATAGATGACCGTTCTAAAACAGGCGGAAAGGACTCATCGTGGCTACAGAGCCGGTCATCAAACCTTCAGAACTTACAAGAGAGGTTACACCGATAATCTGAGAGGGTCGGCCTTACAGCATAAAAAGCTAATAGACAGACAACTTTGCAAATAATTAATCCTTAAAGACCAAATATATAAAACAATACTCGTTTTATTTACTCGTCAATATTTAAGTACACTTGTTATCTTTTACAATGCACCAAAGATCTCTACGGATAATTCCCCCTGAATTAGACGTAAATAAATCCTCTACTATTTCTCTCCACTCAGTACAATATCTCTCTAAATACACTTAAAAACCTCAGAAGCTTTTTTTCTCTGTTTTGCGTACTTCTCAGATATCTTTCAGATTCGTTAACCTTCTTTTTTCTCGTCAAGTTAACTTATCTGCCTTCCACGAAGCACAGCCAATCTCCCGGTTTTCCAGTCGCACCTCCTTGCTGATCTCCTTCAACATTGACTTCGCCGGATCCAGCCTTGACTCCATCTTCTTCTCCTTGAACTTCTCATTGACTCCTTCAATATCTCTTAATTTGAATTTCTGCTCCTTGAATGTCTCAACAACTTGAAATTAACAATTATATCCTACGACCCTATTTTTATTGCATTTACAATCTCCCTCTTTGAATTCTTATCACATAAACATACTTCAATCAATCATATAGAATTAAAAAACAATGCAATAAATAATTCAAGCACAGATATAGCACAAAACAAACACAACACAAGATCAAGCAACACATATAGATTCAAGCATATATGTTTAGTACGTAATAAGTTCAAGCAAGGAAAGGAAAGGATTAAGTACACTTAAACATTGTCCTTAAGTGCACTTAAAAATAACGGTGAATTCGTAGGAACATATTAGTTCCTCTGTCTCTTTCCTCTAGAATTATCTGTGGCCGGTTCCTCTCGATCCTCCTCGTATTCGTCCTCCTGCACTTCTTCCCATGATTATGTGATAAGAGTTAAAAAAATCAGACACATAATAATAACAAACAAGGCAGAAGAGAACATAAGTGCACTTGATTACTCTGAAATCGTTTCAGTAGCCCTGTAACAGACTTCAGTGCTGCGTCCAAAGTAGACTGCATAGTCTCCATGGTCTGTTTCAACTGTGAGAGCTCCTGAACAACATTGTTTCCAGAAGTTCCATCCGCAACCGAAGAAGGCATCTTAGCCATATACCTCTTCTCCAAAATAATCCAGGGGGAATGTTCTCTCTGATCTCATCATTGCCAACGATCTCTGGGACTTGTTGACTCAGGATATTCTGAATCAAACATGGGAACGGAAGAATGAACTTCATAGAGTTGGATAAACCAAGACTGAGTCCAGAAACACTTTTCCAAAATTAATTTGGATGCCATTCTTCAGGCAGTATAGAAAAATCGTTGTTTCTTGCCTAATCCCGTCAGTCTTTTTGTTCGGCACCCAATTGGTGCGAGAGATCTTGTTGAGCAGTGAATACTCCCACTGGAGTTTAGAATTTGGAATCTGACCAGGCCACGTAACCAGAGCACCGTCCGTGAGCTCCTTACTGACTACATACTTGGAGTTCCTTAGTGCGTGTCACATCCACATGTGGGATCCCAAAGAAATCATTTATGACTTCAGCACTAAATTTGAAGACCTTCCCACGAACATAAGTGGTACCAAACAACACTGATCCAAAATCATCAATTTTCGGAACCAAATTCGCATAAAACTCATAGATTAGTTCCTTACACACGGGGATCACAGTCGTGACTATGTGTGAGATTTTTGTTCACTAATAGCTGCCAGATGCTTAGATTCTTAAACTAATTTACACTCAGATCGCGTTTAGAAAATATTTCTCGTTCCTTAAGCGTCTTTAAACGAGAGACATACGACTCTTTATATAATTTGTGCGAGTAAGCTTTGGATGGAGAAAATGGTGTACCTCTCCGTGAAGATTCAGGAGCTTGTCTGTCAGTTGTAGGAACCAGTTCTCGAGCATTTGTTGGTGGTGTCTGAGTAGTGGGATGAGCATCACTAGGTGGGGTCGAGATATGTTGAACAGGACTGGATGGGGTCGAGGTATGCTGAGCATTGCTTGGTGGGGTCGAGGTAGAGGGGACCCTTGGAAGACGATCCAGAATTGTTTGAATATGAACTAACGATGTTGCATTCGGACGTCGATTCTCACTTTTGTTAGGAGCAAAATATTTTGTGGCCAGAATTTTATACCTTTTTCCATTAACACGAGAAGGGTTCCTTGTAAACACCAGATCCCCTATGCGAACTTCCTGGTTGTCGAGCAGTAGAATATCATTTTCATTCAAACTCAGAAATTTGTTGCTGCGAGTTTCCATCTTTGCTAGTGGTAGTATCTGCAAGGAAGAATTTGCTTCACGTTCTCTTGAAAATGAGGGTTACTCTCGAAAACGAGGGTTAGGGTTTCAAATTTTCAAACAACAAATAGAGAGCAGCGGTTGATAAAAGGTTAAGTGCAGTTGCGTGAGTGACAAAAATTAGGGATTTTTTAAAAACATGGAATTAACTGCACTAGTCACGTCAGCCCACAAACTATCCAATCACATTAAAAAATTTTCTGAAAAAACTGCCTAGTTTCTCTGAAAAGCACTCAAGTACTGATATCACTCGTCAAATGAATGTATAAAATCGAGCTGTAAAACATGATAAATAAAATCAATGCAAATCAGACCGTTAAGAATTAATCAAGAACTGCAAACGACTGATTGTTTAAGTACATTTAATTATTTGTGTTCTCCACTTAAAACAAACTGCAGCACTGTATTATTTTTTATTTTTTCGTTTGCCTTTTTTTTAATTAATTATCCACAGCTTCTAGGACGTTGTGTAGATATCCTTTTGTTCATATAACAAGCTCCTTGATTAACCTTTTTAGGTATACTCTTATGTAAGCATAGAGGAGTATGTAAGCTCAATTTAGCTTTGTATCATAGGATCTTATATCTGAAACTGAATATCTCCCAACTTAGACCCGAGCATATACTCATAACATACTTTTCTTATATCTGCATAGAAATAAGTGTAAAACTTGTTAGAGGAGTAAGAGATAAAATTAAGTGCACTTGGGTCACCAGACAGAGAACTTATAACTGGTAAAAACACAACAGTATGCAGTATGCTGAGCAATGGGCAATTAAGTGTACTTAAACCATGCAGACTTATGAGTAATTTCCCTCTTCTTCGTAAGATCATCAAAGACTCTGAAAAAATTTATCAATGTAATACTTATAAAAAATCAAAGCTCACAGACACCAAGTGATTTTCTCAGAGAAACAAATCGATTTAAATCCAAAGGTTTTATGAAGATATCCGCTAGCTGACGTTCCGTAGGCACATATTCCACTTTCATTTGTTTTTGTTCAACCTTCTCCCTCAAAAAATGATGTCTTATTTCAATGTGCTTTGTTCTGGAATGCTGAACATGATTTTTCGATATATCTATAGCACTTGTATTATCACACCACGCAATAAAAGTTTTAGATTTCATACCGTAGTCCATAAGCATTTGGTTCATCCATAAAAGTTGAGTACATCAACTTCCCAAGGCAATGTATTCAGCCTCAATAGTAGATAGTGACGTTGAATTTTGCTTTTTACTATGCCACGATACTAAATTGTTTCCAAGAAAGAAACATCAACTAGACGTGCTTTTTCGGTCATCCGCATTTCCTCCCCAATTAGCGTCACTGAAACCAACAAGTTCACAATTAGTATCTTTTGAATATAGAATGCCATAATCTGTTGTACCTTTGACATATTTTATTATTCGTTTCACAGCCATCAAATGGGATTTTTTCGGTTTTGCTTGATATCTGACGCAAATCCCTACACTTAGACACAGATCAGATCTACTTGCGGTGAGATAAAGCAAACTTCCAATCATGCTCCTATAAAGTTTAACTTCAACATCTTCGCCGTCTGTCTCTTTTGTCAGCTTAGTTGTTGTTGACATGGGATTACTTGCTGACTTGCTATGATCTAATTCAAATCTTTTCGCCAGATTTTTTGCATATTTACTCTAAGATATGAATGTCCATCGTCAAACTGTTTCACCTGTGAAACGAGAAAATAACTAAGTTCTCCAAACATACTCATTTCGAACTCCCGCTTCATTGTCTGAACAAACCAGTTTACTTTGTCCTGCGATTTAGAACCAAACACAATGTCATCAACATAAATCTGCACAACTAGTAAAATCCCATCAGAATCATGAATAAATAAGGTTTTGTGAACTCCCCCTCTCTTGTAGCCGTTCTGAATTAAGAAGCTTGTAAGTCTTTCATACCAAGCACGTGGGGCTTGCTTCAACCCGTATAAGGCTTTCTTCAGTTTGTAGACATGCTCTGGATAATACGGATCCTCAAAACCTTTCGATTGTTCCACATAAACTTCCTATTGAAGTATTCCATTTAGAAATGTGCTTTTTACATCCATCTGAAAAAGCTTGAAACCAAAGAAACAAGCAACACCAAGCAGTAGACGAATTGATTCTAATCTAGTGACACGAGTAGCAGTTTCATCAAAGTGAACTCCTTCTACTTGTGTATAACCCTGTGCTATTAATCTTGCCTTATTTCTGAAAATTTCACCTTGTTCGTTAGTTTTGTTCTTAAAGACCCATTTTGTGCCAATCACATTTAAGTCCATTGGTCGAGGAACTAGAGTCCAAACGTCATTTCTAACTAATTGTTCTAACTCCTCATGCATGGCCTTTTATCCATGATTCATCATCTAAAGTACCACGAACACACTTAGGTTCTATTTGCGAAGTAAAGCATGCAAATTTTACCATATCATGATAGTTTACCCTGGGTTTATTACGTGTTCATCTACCGTATTCAATATTTCCAATAACATCTTCTATTGAGTGACTCTTGTGCACCATCGTTTGCTTCATGTTGGTTCTGTGATTTTCATGTTCAGGAAAATCTCCATCTTTTTCACATTCAGCAACTTCTTGATCAGTAGGTACACTTAAATGTTCATTCGCTGATTCTGACTGTTCTTGTATTGTTTCTGAAGAAAAAAGAAAAATGATATTATCCGTCAAGTTATCCTCATCAAATACCACATTCACAGATTCCATAACCTTTCTTGTGCGCAGATTAAATATTCGAAACGCAGTTGTGTTGTTGCCATATCCAAGAAAAATTCCTTCGTCACTTTTGTCATCAAATTTACCCAAATATTCTCTATCATTCAACACAAAGCAAGTACACCAAAAAACATGAAAATAACTTAAGTTCAGACTCTTACCTTTCCACAGCTCTGGGTGTTTTAGACATACCTGGTCGGATGTAAACACTATTAATAATGTAGCATACTATATTTATGGCTTCAGTCCAAAACCTGATAGAGATTGATTTCCCGTGTAACATAGCCCGTGCCATTTCTTGCAGTGTTCTGTTCTTTCTTTCAACAACTCCATTTTGCTGTGGTGTCTTGGGTGCTGAAAATTCATGAATGATGCCATGCTTTTGACAAAATTTCTGAAATACATAATTTTCAAACTCTTTTCCATGATTGCTCCTGATTCTTTCAATACATCCTTTAGTGTTTTTCAGTTGAAGAAACAAGAAATGAAACAATTCGAAGGTGTCAGATTTTTCTCTCAAAAATTTCACCCAAGTGTATCTAGAAAAATCATCAACAATAACAAAGATATATCTCTTTCCTTCAAAACTTTCTGTTCTAATCGGGCCCATCAAGTCCATATGTACCAGCTCCAGAATTTTGTCAGTCTTCACTTCGGGCATCCTTTTGTGATGAACTTCGACCTGTTTACCTAGTTGACATGGTTTACAGATTTCTGCTTTATCTAGTTTCAGTTTAGGAATACCTCTTACTGCCGTAGAACCTGATAATTTCACCAGAGACCTGTAGTTGACATGTCCCAAACGTTGATGCCACAGTGACAGTACATCATCCGTTGCTTTCAAGAAAACTTTCTCTTCACTCCACACATAGAATTATTTGAAGATCGTGAACCTGTAAGTACACACTCATTGTCAGAATTCATTACTTGACATTCTTTGTTATTGAACTTAACCTGATGATTGCTGTCACATAATTGACTAATGCTAATTAGATTAGCCGTTAAGCCCGCAACAAATTGCACATTTGTTAAAGCAGGTTGTCCAGGTGAGTTTATGTCGTCTTTTTCAAGAATATTTCCTTTGTTTCCATCACTAAAAATTACGCTTCATGCAATCTTGATTTCAACAAAATTTGAGAGCAATTCCATTGTACCTGTCATATGTCTAGAACATCCACTATCAAAGTACCAGATATTAGATTTTTCTTTCTGTGCAGAAATATATGCAACATTGCAGTACATATCACTTTTCTTTATCCAAACTTGTTTAAGTTTTGGTGACTTACCTGCGTCATACCTGAATCTTTTGTAACAGGTGCGTTGTTTGTGACCTCTTATTCCACAAAAGAAACAAATTACTGGGTTTCTCTTTCTGTTTTCACCTCGGTGCATTTTTCCATAATTTCGTTCATTATAATGTGCATGATATGTCCTTCTCTTGTTGTAGTTGTGGTATGACGTCTGAAATTGTATTTTGGACTCGTGCTCAAAGAAATGATCATTTCCATTTCTTCTCGCCGTGAAGTTTTGTACATTCTGACCTTTATTGAGAATACTTTGAGATAGCTGTTTTTCTTTCCATTTCAGATTTTCTTGCAAATCACCTCCAAAAACAAATTTTTTTTCCAACTTATTTGAATTCCCCAAGTAACCAATTCCATGGTTATCGCCTTTTCTTTTGTCAATAGAGAGCAAGTGATCCAGTTTCTCAGTACCATTTGACAACATCTTCAATTGTTTATTAGTCTCTTCTAGCTGTCTTCTAGAAAAATGTATTTCTTCTTCCTTAGCGGCTACTTCTCGCTTCATATATTGAATCTGAGCCTCCAGTTTCTCATTTTTCTTGACCAATTGAACATTTAATTTGCTCATCTTAAGCCACTCATTGTAAATAGTCTCTACATCAACTTCATCTTCTTCTTCTTCAAGTTGATCTTTTTCACTTCCTTTGTAAGTTTCATCAATGATGCCGATGAATGCTACAAAGCTCGACTGTTCTTCTTCAGTCTCATCTCCAGATTCAGAACTAGATTCACCAAATGTAACTAGTGACTTTCCCTTTACATAACTACTGTCTGCACACTCGTTTTTAGTATGCCCAAAACCTTTGTATTTGAAGCATTGTATCTCTCTTAGATTTTTCAGCATACTTTCTCTTTTTGTGAAGGACAATTTGATTTGAAGTGGCCGAATCCTTTGCATTCATGGCATTGAGCTTCGGATTTATTCTCCTTTTTATATCCAACTTCTTCAACTGATAGCTTTTTCCGTTCTGATCATTTCTTCATAAAATTTCCAAACTTCCTAGTCAGTAGGACAATATTTTCTTCAAGATTGTCTAGTCTGGAGCTTTCTGATGTAGCCTGTAGTCCCACTCCTTTGCTTCCCTCTTTAGCTGTATCTCCTTGTTCGAGTTGACGTTCGAGTTGAAGTTCGAGTTCATATGTAGCCTAAATTCCAACTATTTCTTTGAAACTTGTAGTGTCTGTATTCAAGGACATGTTCATTGCAACCTTTTGTGCATGAAACTTCTTAGGTAGACATCTCAACAATTTCTTAACCAGCTTCTTATCGTCTAGATTCTGCCCAAGTAAACTTACTTCGTTGGCAATGTCATTCATTCGACTGCTGAATTCTTTTACACTTTCATACTCACCCATCTCCAGTTTCTCAAACTGATATTCTAATATATCCAGATGTGTTCTTTTGACACTTGTAGTGCCTTCATGAACGGTTTCTAGAGTATCCCATGCATCTTTTGCAGATTCGCATCCTTAACTTTTCTTAAACTCGTTTATGTCCACTGATGAGCAAATAGCTGATCATCTCGTTTTCATACGTATTTCTTACACGATTTAGGAGACGTTTTTGATACATATGTGATGTTTTACGTGTGATTCCGTTTCCGTTTTACTTGTTTTCGTGTTTTCATGTTCTTACAGGTCTTTACGCGTATTTGGATCATTTTGGAGCTAAAAGGACATGCACGGAGCTAAGGAGCAACTTCAGGGATCATGACGGGACAAACGGGACGAGATTGAGCATGGAAAAGCCTCACCCGGTCGGGCACAACCCTTGCACGACCGGGCAAGACCTTCGGCCAAAACGACTCGGGCAAGCATTTAGGACCATTTTGCCTTGTGCCCGAGCGGGCACACATGCCATGCCCGATCGGGCACCATTCCAGCACCACAGGACGCGCACGAACTGCCCTAGCCGCACCCGAGCGGGTACACTCACTACCCGAGCGGGTAGCGGCCCGAAACTGCTCAAAACTTAAGTAAACTTAACTTAAAACATAAGGGAACTCGTGGGGCAATTAGGGCAACAATTGGACCGACTTAGGAGGCTTAAAAGGAGGCAAAAAGACGCTGTTACAGCAAGCATACAGAGGAGAACAATTCAGCGAAGTTAGAGCGGATTCTTGCGAGGAGATAAGCGAGGAGCATTGGAGATCAAGCACCACCACTTCGGTTTTGTTTGGTTTTTATGTTCCTTAGACTTTCTACTATGTTTATGTTTCTTTACAGACGCATGAGCGAGTAGTTTGTTTGTTCTAGGAGAAGGGATTAGCCCTTGGCTATCCCGAGACCGCTTTTGATCTATTTTGAATGCATCTTCCCGTTTTAGTTCATCTATTCTTTATCTGAGTGCTTTAATTTACTTGTGTTTGCGCTGATCACGTAGATGCATGTGTTAGGGATTAGGAGAAGGACCGAAAGGAGAATTCTAGTCCTAGAAAATCAGGTTTAGAACAACCGAGTTTAGGCCACGAAGGTAGGGTAGCAACGGTTGAGGGTGAACGGGCGAATCACAGAGTTTATGGGTTTAGTTCATGGTGTCAGCCATGAAAGTAGGGGGCAGCTTGTCTAGATCACGTGTCTATGCCTTGAGAGGGTAGATATCATGTTAGGATCGTCCGCCTTAGATATCTTTAATTGGGATTGCATGATAGATAGGTTGATCGTCGGTTTCGGTAGTCTTGTGGTGAAACCAGATTCCTAGGACGTTTTTCTTATCGTTAGAACCCAAGTAGTTTATTTACATTTAGTATTTCATTCCTCATCACCATTCTTTCGTTAGCAAGTTTGATTCGTAGTTCGAGTTTAGGTAGTGTTGCGTAGTCTCTGTGGGATCGACACCTAAAATACTACACACGTGCCGTGCACTTGCGGGTAGATTAGGTTATTTATATTTAACTCTGATACGCATCAATAGCTGTCAAGGCTTTTACATTGAATGTTGTCTATTTCCCCTCGAACTATATAACATCTAGTCTAACGATTATAAAAAATTCTATATGATTTCTCTAATAGTAATATGATTTTAACATAACCATATTTCACTCAAATTTAACACGATTTCACCCAATTTTAACCCAATTTCACCGAAATTTAACCCGATTTCACCCTATTTTAATCCGGTTTAACCCAATTTTTACTCGACTTTACCGAATTTCAACACGATTTCACCTAATCTTTATTCAATTTAATCCGATTTCACCGATTTAATCTGATTCACCCAATGTTAACCCAATATAAACCAAAATTTAACCCGATTTCACCCAATTTTTATTTGATTACACCCAAATTTAACCCGATTTCACCCAATGTTAACCTAATTTCACCAAAATTTAACCCGATTTCACCAATGTTAACCCAATTTCACCAAAATTTAGCCCGATATCATCTAATTTAAATCCGGTTAAAATTGGGTTGAAATTGGGTAAACCGGATTAAAATTGAGCGAAATATATTTAAAATTTGGTTAAATCGGGTTGAAATTCGGTGAAATCAAGTAAAAATTAGGTGAAACCGTGTTAAATTTTGGTGAAATTGGGTGAAATTGAATTAAATATGAGTGAAATAAAGTTAAAATTCGGTGAAATTGGATTAAAATTATGTGAAATCGAGTTAAAATTGAGCGAAATATATTAAAATTTTGGTTAAATCGGGTTAAAATTCGACGAAATCGACTAAAAATTAGGTGAAAGCGAGTTAAATTTTGGTGAAATTAGGTGAAATCGAATTAAATATGAGTGAAATAAAGTTAAAATTCGGTTAAATCGGATTAAAATTGAGTGAAATCGAGTCAAATTGAGGTGAAATTTGGTCAAAATGGGGTGAAATCATGTTAATTTGAGTGAAATAGTTTGAAATTCTATGAAATCGAATAAAAATCGGGTGAAAACGTGTTAAATTTGAGTGAAATAGAGTGAAAATTCGGTTAAATCGGGTTGAATCTGTTGTCCGCGTTTCGTGTAATTTGATAATTAGATTTTAGTTTTTACATTCTGCAGTTATCTTTGTCCATTTCATCGGGTTGACGATGTCGGATAAAAATTGGGTGAAATCGAGTTAACTTTGGGTGAAATTGGGTTAAAATTGGGTCGATGTCGGGTTAAAATCGGGTATAATTTTTTTTATCAATCATTTGTACTCGTTAGAATTTAAATTATTTTTATTTTAATATTTTAAATATACAAAATTTAATAATACATTAAAATTAAAGAAAATATGTTACATATATAATAACCATAATTTAAAATTATTACTATAGAAATCATATATAATTTTTTGTAATCGTTAGAATTTAAAGTATTTCTTATTAATATTTTTTAATATAAAAAATTTAATAATACATTAACATTAAAGAAAATATGTTATTTTTAGATAAATCATATAGTTCCCGGGGGGAGGGGGGCTAGAGTTTATATAGTTCGTGGGGGAATATACTAGATGTTATATAGTTCAAGGGAAATAAGCTGTAGTTAATATAGTTTGGGGGGAATAGGCCCATATAATTCTAGGGGAAATAGGCTAGAATTCATATAGTTTGGAGGGAATAGGTTGGAATTCATAGAGTTTGGGGGAGGGGGAATAGACTGGAAATCATATAGTTTGGGGGGAAATAGGCTGTTTTAAAAATATTTAACAGAAAAATTAACAGAAAGTTAACGGAGGGGGAATAAGATGAATTTTTAAAGGTTATGGGGGATAGGATGAATAATGATAGTTTAGGGGGGAATCGGATGAGCATGAAAGGTC
>CM071861.1:2695002-2748254 GCA_036759665.1 Gynandropsis gynandra | reverse complement strand
CAGCAGTGATTTGTCAAAATCTTTGCTACCTATGAGAATGAGGTAAACACCATTCTTTTTTTTTGTTTATAGAAATTTGATCGATCTGGGTTTTGATGAATGACATAAATAATACATCGAAAACTATTTTGGGTCTACATTTTTCTTGGTGAGTTCATGTTTGACTTTTCTGGAGCGTTTATGCTTGGATTTGTTATCCTTGGTTTGAATTTGGTGTATTTAGATTTTTTTTAGTGATGTGTATTCTGCATTTAGGTTTTCACACATTTTTTATTTTATTTTTTGTAGCAATCCGGAGTTTTTTTACCTTAATTTTCATCATGGTGGTCGGTTTGTGTTTGATGGAGAAGAATTACGATATGAAAATGACTCAATGATTCAGTATAAACAATTTGATCCGAATCATATGTCGTGGACATTATTTGACACATAATGCTTAAGTTTAAGATATGTGGAGAAATAAGAAGCATGTGGTATAAGTTTCCTTTTGAACCACTTAATGACAGTAGGCGAGTATGCAAGGAAAATTACGAAGATAGTCGTGAAATGCATGCAACTGTTACTTTGACAAGAGAAATAGACATTTATGTTGAACATCATGTAGCAGAAGTAACAATTGAAACTGTCAGTCATGCTGCGAGTAAAGATTTACAGAAAAAAAAGATCATCTCAAGCATATAAAATTCCTCAGATCGAGTATATCGTACATGTTAGTATCTTAATTAACCTGATTTTTTGTGCATACGAAGACCTGAAAATCATAGTGCTTATGTAAGTTAATATAAATATGTGAAATCGGAAATGGATATGATGATGCAATAGAAGAAGCTCTTGATTATGAAGATCATGATAATGATATTGAACTTGGAGCTGATGATGTGAGATTTCAGACTTTGTTTGATAATGATATGGGGAATGAGATTGCACAATATGATATACGCTTCCCAAACCCCTCTAGCAACAAAAGATGAATGGTTTGATTTGGACAATCAGAGGAGAGGAGAAAACAATCAATTAGCTTTAAAACCAGGGCACTTAAGCTTGAAACAAGTGTTTAACAGTGGAGAATAGTTTAAGAGTCCCTTGCTTCAATACAGCTTGAAGACATGGTATGATATAAAGATGGCGAGATGGGGAAGCACAAAATTGGGTGCAATTTGTTCTAGAGAGAAATACCATTGGCGTGTGTGTTGTTCGGTAGATAATCCAATAGGAAAATGGATAATCAAGATTTATCATGAAAAACATACATGTGATAAGTCTGGTAGGTCGAAGATATTAAAATGTCGATTATTGCAAAGACTTTCTTGGAGAGAATTAGAACGGATCCAAAATTTAAAGCAATGGAAATCAAGGATGAGCTAAAACAGGAGTACAATTTGAAGGACTCAAAAAACCAATGTTACAAGGCAAAGGCTCGAGCTTTTGATATGTTGAGGGGAGATTATAGGGCTCAATTTTCAAAATTAAGGGACTATGAATTAGAACTGAAGACTTCTAACCCAGGGTCGGCGACAAAAATTCATGTAGTTCCTAATGAGAGGGGCAAAGAACAGTTATTTTCACGCTTTTATGTTTGTTTTGACGTGCTGAAAAAATCATGGAGGCAGTTGTTGTCGTCCCATTATTGAATTAGATGGATGTTTCTTGAAATGGTCTATAAAAGGAGAGATTTTATATGTGGTTGGTCGAGATGCAAATAATGGAATCGATCTCATTGATTGGGCTGTGGTGCAGGTGGAAAACAATGAAACTTGGGACTTGTTTATCCGAAAAGTTAAGGATGATCTAAAGTTGGGCAATAGAGATGGCTTTACCATTGTTTCAGATAAACAAAAGGTTAGTTCTCTGGCTTTACCATTGTTTCAGATAAACAAAAGGTTAGTTCTCTATCATGTTCCATATTCTATTCTAAATTTTTTTAGTTCTTTCAAATGTTTGATGACTTCATTTGGTCTTTTGAGATCGATAGAGTTTAGTGAATGCTATCCAAGAAGAGCTACCCATGGCGGAGCATCGAATGTGTGCTAGGCATGTGTATGCTAACTGGCAAAAAAATTTCAAAGATATTGCATTGAAGCCTCTTTTTTGGAGAGTAGCTCGTAGTTTTAACCGTTTCCAGTGTGAGGACAATTTGGAGAAAGTGAGGAGGTTAAATGAAAATGCTTACAATGCTTTGATCCAATCAAACCCAACAACTTGGTGCCGGGCTTTTTTCAAGATTGATGCTTGTTGTGGAGACAATCATAACAATTTAACAGAGTCATTCAATAGGACCATATGATAAGCCAGAACAAAGCCAATTATTGACATGCTTGGGCATATAAGGAAATAACTGATGGTTCGAATCACCAGCGATGGTTTGAATCACAAATAGATCTGTTGAGGCAAGAAGATATATAGGAGTCTTCACCCCGAGAGTTAGTGCTGAACTAGAAGAGGCTCATCGTCGTTCGCAACATTGTGTTTTATATCGTAGCTCAGGAGAAAATTGTGAGGTCGATGACTATGGGATCGGATACAGTGTCATGTTGTCCTCTAGATCTTGTGCTTGTTGTCAATGAGACCTCACTGGTATACCTTGTCATCACGCCATTTGCGCCATAAAGAAAAGAGGAGAATCATTTGGTAAATTGTTTTATTCTATGTAATAATGGAATCTAATATCACTGTAATATTTTTAGATATGTATCGGATCATTATTTGATAATTAGATGGAGAGAAACATATCGCTTCTCCATTCAACCCGTCAATGGGGATTTATGGCACAAGACCAATGGCTCACCTATCAGTGCGCCTGCAGTTCGAAAAATGTCGGTTCGACCAAAGAAGCACAATAGGCAGAAAGATCCTCATGAACCTCCATCGAAGAAGAAAGGGGAAACTTCTCACCATGGGAGAAAAATGACTTGTCGTCGAACAACAAGGACATAATGCATCTACTTGCAATAATGAACCTCTCGTGATATATGGACCAAAGAATCATCGGGGAATGTCACAAAACGTGCTGGTAAATGTGATAACACTTTTCACACACTTGACATAATGAGATATTAGCTCTTCTTGTTTTTTATTAGACATTCATTGGTATGTTTTGTTTTAAAGTTTGATGAAGGTAGGCTATAAGTAGCAATAGAAATGCACCAAAGAGGAAGACAAACAATGCATCTACAACACCGTCAGCATCGTCCCAAATGTGTGCAAATCGTATTACTCTATTCAATATTAATCCAAGAGCGCCCCAATCGTCGCAACCAACTCAGTCAAGCCAAATCGGCCCTTCTCATGGAAGGCCTCGTGGTAGGCCGATGGTACACAACATCACAAGACGAGGACAGTCCAATACGGGTGCTGAAAACTTATGTTGCCCGTTTATTAACCAAGCACTTTGAACTATCAGACCCGTGTGTTGGCTATTTTCCGGAAGAAGCTCAAACGAGGCAAAACCAAAAGCATCGGTATGGGTCGAAATGCCTTTTACATCCTTTTTTTTATAGATTCTAGTAGGTCATATATGTTTTGGATCATGTCTGACGGTAACGGGCAAATGCTTATGACGTTCATATTGGTCGTGCATCTATGTCGGAACACACACACACACATAATTTTGAGACTTATTTTGTCTCTACCCGTTCGATACTACTCATTTTGCCGAAGACTAATTCACAAGCATACATCTATGTGTCACTCCGAATATTTGTTCTCTGAAAAACTTCTCAAATTAATATTATATTTCATTTTCATAGAAAATAGAGGTAAATAAAAGTTCAAAAGTAAATACAAATAAAAATAATTCTGCATTGTAAACACTAACGGAAGTTCACCAAAAATTAGTGTTTGTATATGGATATGATTAATTTGATAAGTTTGTATTTTTTAGACAAAACTTAAAAATTTATATTTTTTAGGTTAAAAGTAATAATTTGTGTTTTATAGGCAAACATTAAAAAAAATTGGTATTTTTTACACCATATTCTCTAAAAAAAATTAAAGACATAAAATTGATTTTAATAAATTCATCATAAAAGTTAATGGATACAATAAATTACTAACTATCATAAATAAATTTATGGATACAACAAATTCACCAAATATGAATTGTTACAATAAAATCATCATAAGTTAATGGATAAATTAAATTCACCACAAGTTAATAATCACAATAAGTTCACGGTTATTATAGTATAGTTATTGTTAAAAATTAAACATAGATATATATATATGTATATGTATATGTATATGTATATGTATATGTATATGTATATGTATATGTATATGTATATTTTATATATTATATCATAATATAATTATTTAAATTTATATATATAATGGGCACACAGTACAATATATATAATATTATTAATAATAAAAATAATATGTATATATATATTTGTAAATAATATATATATATGTCTCATGTATAATATATATATATATAATTAAGAAGTAAATAATATATATATACAATTAAGGAGTGAATATTATATACTTATATATGTATTGTATATAAATGTATATATATAATATATTTATATATAAAAGTATATAATATATATACAATTTTTCATCTTTTTCTAATTTGTAATTTTAAGGTGTGTTTACAAGATGGAAAGAAAATATCTATTTATAGAAAAAAATTATCAATTTTAAGAATAAAAAATGATATGATTGAGCCACCAGTTTATACATTCATATTTTCCCACTCCTCTTTGAATGTCTATTGACTGCTTCGTTAAAAGAGTGCAGTCATAAAAACTCATCGATTTGTCAACCCTTTGTTTCTTCACGAGTTTCGAAGGTGACACATCCCGGTATTACGTGTGTTTTCTCAATGCTGAAGTAGAGAGCGCATTCGTGAATTAATCGGCTATATTTTCGCATGATTGGATGTATTGAACACCAACTTCTTTCTTCTTTTCGAGCTCTTGAGTATACGTGAAAAATTTTAGAGGGATATGCTTTGTTCAGTCACTTTTGATTTATCATTCCTTTGTTTGAGCAACGCATGCAGCGTTATCTTCATATAATATCGTTGGGTTGATATTAGTTGATAATTCACATGTCTCTTGTATGTGTTGAGCTAAAGCTCTAAGCCACACACATTCTTTATTTAGTTCATGAAGTGTTATGACTTCAACATGATTTGAAGATGTTGCAACTAGTGTTTGTTTGTGTGAATGTCATGATATCATTGGGCCTCCGATTGTGAAAACATATCACGTTTGTGATCTAGCTTTATGAAAATCTGATAATAACCTGCATCTGTAAAACCAGTCAACTCACGATTGGAATCTCTAGGATAAAACAATCCTACATCAATCGTTCCTTGTAAATATCGAAATATATGTTTAATCTCTGTCCAATGACGACGTGTAGGGGATGAACTATATCATGACAAGATATTAGTAACAAAAGCTATATTAGGACGAGTGAAATTTGCTAGATACAAGTGAGTTCATATTGCAGTCATATATGGTACTTTTTGTCCAAGTATTTCTTCATTATTTTCACAAGGATGAAATGGATATTTTTCAACATTTAAAGATCTACATACCATTGGAATGCTTAATGGATTTGATTTATCCATCTTAAAGTGTTTTAATACCTTTTTTGTATAATTTGATTGATGTACAAATATATCATTCTTTAGATGCTCTATTTGTAAACCAAGACAAAACTTTGTTTTTCCAAGGTCTTTCATTTCAAAGTCCTTTTTGAGATAATTTCGAGAATTTTCAATCTCTTTTAAGATCTCGATTATATTCAGATCATCCACATAAACAACTATAATCACAAATTCACTAGCTGTTTTCAGAATAAATACACAAGGATAAATAGGGTTGTTCATAAATCCCTTTTTTAGTAGATATTCACTTGGACGATTTTACCACATACATCCAGATTGTTTCAATTCATATAAAAAGATCGTTGCAATTTTATTTCATACATTTCTTTAGGTTTTAAGTTTGATGTTTTCAGTATTCTTAACTCTTCATGGATTTTAATGTATACATCATTATCCAAAGATCCATATAGATATATCGTAACCACATCCATAAGGTACATATCTAAGTTGTTGGATATTGTTAAACTTATCAAATATCTAAATGTGATTGCATCCATAGAAGGAGAATATATTTCCTCATAATCAATTCCAGGTCTTTGAGAAAATCCTTGTGCAAAAAGGCATGCCTTATATCTTGTGACCTCATTATTTTCATTTATCTTTCATACAAAAACCCATTTGCATCAAACTGGTTTAACACCATTGTGAGTTTGAACAATGGACCCAAATACTTTTCTTTTATTTAATGAGTCGAATTGTATTTGCATAGCTTCTTTCGATTTTATCTAATCATGTCTCTTTTGACATTCTAACACAGGCATTGGTTTTGGATCTTCACTATCATTTTCAATTTTTTGGATACAGAGAGAGAATATTTCATCATTGTCATTTATTTCATCTCTTCTTATAATCTTTTCATCAAAGATATAGTTAATGAAAATCTCATCGTTCTCTGTATGCTCATGATTATTTTCATGATTTTTATTTTGAAGATCATCTTCCTTATTTGTTTATTTTTGGATGTTCGCTATGAACTGAGAATCAACATCATTATCAAACTTCTTTTTCTTTCGAGGATTTTTATCTAGAACCAAGCACTTCAAGCGTGTTGTAGACTAATTTGAAATTCTTTCACGCGTATGATCTTTTGGTATTTCTAAACGAACATGTGCATTTGCAGTCGATACATATGATTTTGTAACTTGAGCTATATCATTGAATCCATCTCGAAGTTTATTTTCAATATTTTGCAAATGTATAATCTTTTGTACTTTCATATTACATTGTTTTGTAGGAGGATCATGATATAACAATGATTGTGTTTTCCATGTTAAATTTTGTGAGGCTTGTTTTAAGGTGTGTTTACAAAATGAAGAGGAAATGTCTATTTATAGGAAAAAAATTATCAATTTTTAAAAATAAAAAAATGATATGGTTGAGACGCCAATTTAGACATTAATATTTTAACAGTCATATTGTTTTTTTTTCGAGTGAGGTATTAGGAGTGGAATTATTGTTGAGAGATCAAAGGTGAGAGAGGAGAATTTGATCTCGTGGGTGAGGCTGAGATGACTTTCGGACAATGGAGATGGGATGGAAGATGCATAAGTCATAATAAGTGGAAAAGAGATAGAAGATGTGATTTGTTAAGCTGTCGAAGGTATCGCGAGACAACCTTTCAAAACTTTTACTTGGCGAAACGACAACATTAACTCCTAATCTATCACCTTTGAGGTCTCCAACAACGATTTCACCTCCAATATCCCACTTCAAACCAAAAGTTGTAGCCATCTTGTTATATCTTTTTATTGAATTGTTATGCAAATATGAACTTGTTGCAACCATTAAGGCATGATGAATTTAGTTATCCGTTTATTTATGATAAATTTATTATATCGGCTAAATTTTGATGAATCCATCGTATCTTTTGATTTATAATAATCTATTATATATATTAATGATAATGTATTGTTCTCGTTGATTTGAATTGTGAGATTACTAAAATCGTTACTATTATGTTGTTATTTTCTTGTATCTCATAGACCATAAATTGAATTTAAAATATTGAAAATAATAAGTTTTAATTTAAATAAATATATATATATATGTATATATATACATATACATATGTTGGTTTTAAAAAATTCGGATTATAGCTAGTTTCACTTAACAAATCATTTGATGAAATTTTAGTGGATGAGAAATAAACACAACTTCTAAAGTTCTAATGATAATAATAAGAGTAGAACTAAAAATGGAAAGAAATATGATGAACCAATAGCAACTTAAGCCGAAACCATAATCTTCACTTGATGGTTAATTAAATTAATTTATGCATTATGGTTAATTAATTGGTCTCCTCCACGATTGTTAATTGATTTCAACAGTGGGTAGATTAGGATTAGGATGGTTAATTCATTTGATTGTTAAGAAGAATATTAATTTGAAACTTTTTTAATGTAGGTTTGATTGTAAAAGATTCAGGATTCATCTTCAGCATTGGCCACTGAATTTTCTACAACGGAAGTGACATCTTCTACATCGAAGAAACGTAATTCGGAAGATATTGCATGGGAATATGAATTTTTATGTGATCCGTTGAATTCCGATAAAATCAAGTGTCAATTATGTGGAAAAGTGATGTCGGGAGGTGCACATAGGATGAAAGAACATACTAAGGGCAATGTTGCTAGTTGTCCTAAAGCTTCAGAAGAAGATATAAAAAAAATGCAAGAAGGTTGTGTTGGAAGTAAAAAGAAACAAGAACATAGAGTGTTTAGATGCATAAATTTGCTTGGAAAATGAGGGGTCGATTCATTATCTTGGTTCGATGGATAAATTTGCTAATCCTCTCAATATCGAGTCTTCTTTGGGCAAGAAAACAAGAGAACAAAACATAAATGAAACACTTTTCAAGGAAAGAACACACAACGTTTGTGAACATTGTGTTACATGGTTGTATGAATCGGGTACTGTAATGAATGCAATTAATAATGATAGATTTCTATTGTTTGTTGAGGCGCTTGGACAGTTTGGTCCTGGTTGGGTACCTCCAAATCAACATCTATTGAGGGTGTCATTGTTAAAAGACAACGTTCAAAGAACCAAAGAGTTGTTAAAGAGACACTGGGAAGAATGGCGTTTAAGTGGTTGTTCAGTGATGAAAGATGCTTGGAGTGGTCAAAATAAGAGGAGTATCGTGAACTTTTGTGTCAATTCCAAGATAGGTACTTGTTTCTTATCTTCAAAGGATGCTTCAAAATATTCTCATATAAGTGAATATATCTTTGAGTATATAGATAAATGCATTGATGAGGTTGGTGCGGAAAATGTTGTTCAATTAGTAACTGACAATGCACCTAATAATGTGGGAACGAAGAGGCTTTTGAACAAAAAGAAGGCTAACATATTTTGGAATGGTTGTGCTGCTCATGTTATTGATCTAATTCTTAAAGAGATTTTGAAATCGGCAGAGTATAAGGAGATCATTGTTCTACGTAAAGCTCTAACCATTTTTTTGTATGCTCATACTACGAATTTGGAGTTGATGAGAACCTTTCGAGTGGAAGAGATACTGTGAAGCCCGAAGTTACGAGATTCACATCATGCTTCCTTACATTAGGAAGTTTGATTGAGAAGAAAGTACAATTGAAGATGATATTTTGTAGTCCTGAGTGGGAATCGTCTAAGCATTCTAAAAGTTAGGGGGAAACGTGCTTATGAGATTGTGATGAACACTCGATTTTGGTATCGCGTTATATCTCTTTCTAAGATATTTATTCTTTTGGTTAGAGTGCTTCGAATTGTTGATGGGGATAAAAAACCTTATATGAGTTTTGTTTATGGAGAGATTTTAGTTGCAAAAAATTTAATCAAGGAGACAATGGGTAGGTAATTTGGATCCTGGAGGTATTCTAAATATCGTTAATGAAAAATGCAAAGGTCGGTTGGATAGTCCATTTCTTTTATCTGCTTATCTTGTAAACCCGTTCTACGTCTACAAAGATCCAAGTATTGCTTTTGAGCGCATTGTTATAGACGGTTTTTTATCTGGTATTGAGATATTTTATCATGCAGACTCTGAGAAGAGAGACATTGTTGTGAATGTAGAGTTCAACATGTACAAAAACAAAGAATGTGTTTTTGGAAAGATTTTGGCGTTGAAAACATGTGAAGTGAATGATGAAAATTTTGATCCAGGTATGTTTCTTTCAATTTTAATTTTTTTGTTTCATTTTATAAATGATGGTGGTGACTTTGGCAGTTTTATTTTTTTAGCACATATGGATATCATGTTCCACATTTACAAAGTATTCCAATGTGAATTCTTGCCTTAACTTCAAATTCATCCGATTGTGAACAGAATTGGAGTAGCTTTGTAGGGGTTTGTGCTTCAAAACTTCAATTAATTTCATATTTGTTATATTGATATTTTAATTGGTTGTTTTGTTTGTTTTCTAGATACATACAAAAAAAAAGAATCGACTTAATATTAGACGACTTAACGATCTAGTGTTTGTACAATTCAATGCAAAGTTGTTCAATATGCGTAAAAGGGTTGCAAATACAAAAGTTGATGTGCTCTTAACTAGTGATTCTATCAATGTTCAGCCATGACTTTTTGAAGAAGATCTCGATGATACGATAGATGATGATGCTTCACAAGTTCCTACAAGTTTGAATATTGAAGAGAATGATATTGAATTGGAAGATGACTTTTGTGATTTGCTTGACGTCGACTATGAATCACGTGAAAAGGTGATATATTTAATTGGAGAGTAAGTATTAGATGTTTAGATCTTTAATGTTTTATTATTTTTATATTATGGATGGTTAATAAATTTGTACTTGTTTATGTTATGGATGGTTAATAAATTTGTACTTGTTTATGTTATGGTTTTGTAAGATTTTATATTTTATTATGGTATTTTATTTATGTTATATGTTTTTTTATTATGTATAACTTTTAAAATCTAATTCATAAACAACTAATAAAAATATAAAAAAACAGGAAACTAATTTTATAAGAAAATATGCCTTTGTTGCTTAAAAATTAGATCACCAAAAGGAAAATAAATGAAATTGAAAAACTTCCATTTCCCGACAAGAAAAGGATCTATATCTCACACATGTATATACATATATGTACACACAAGCAGTAGCGGCATTTTGCAGTTCACCGAAAAGGAAAATGATTAACACCGTCTCTTAGATAATTTTGTAGCATCGAAGCTCTAAGTAAAAGGCGAAACGACCATGGCGAATCAATCTGAATCATCTGATTCGTAAGTTCATTTGAATTTCCTATGAAGCTTGTTCGTCGTCTCGAGGCTTTAACGTTTCAATCTTTGTGCATGATGGTGGGTTCTTGGAACTCGATCTTATTTTGATTTTTCTATCTGGGGTTTTTGTTGAAGGAAGGGGACGAAGAGGGACTTTAGCACTGCGATCTTGGAGAGGAAGAAGGCACCGAATCGTCTGGTTGTGGATGAGGCAATCAACGATGATAATTCTGTCGTGTCTCTGCATCCCGAGACCATGGAGAAGCTGCAGCTGTTTCGTGGAGATACTATCTTGATTAAGGTATGTTCTTGGTTTGTTTCCTTTTCTTCGTGTAGAGTTTTCTCTGAATTTTGCTTGTTTAGGGTTTGACAGGGTTTTTACTATATGTGATGATTTTGGGTTGTGATGTTGGCTAAAAATGGTATTGGATTACAGGGAAAGAAGAGGAAGGACACTGTTTGTATTGCTTTGGCTGACGATACATGCGAAGAACCAAAAATTAGGATGAACAAGGTGGTGAGATCGAATTTGAGGGTTAGGCTTGGTGATGTCGTTTCTGTCCACCAATGCCCTGATGTCAAGTATGGGAAGCGTGTCCACATTTTGCCAATAGATGATACTATTGAAGGGGTTACTGGAAATCTCTTTGACGCATACCTGAAACGTGAGTATGGTCTTCCCCTGTACGAACCATTTCACTTTGTCCATGATGTATAAGAGCATGTATTTTGGATCTGTGCGCTTGTTCATAATGCAAAACATATTTTCTAGGTTCTTGTTCATTACTGAAAGTTGGGTTTTTGGTCTCATGATCTAGTTGGTTTTGTCTAAACAAGTTTGTTTTAATGTTTTACAGCGTATTTCTTGGAGGCATACCGACCAGTGAGGAAAGGTGATCTTTTCCTAGTCCGGGGAGGCATGAGGAGTGTTGAGTTCAAAGTTATTGAAACAGATCCTCCTGAGTACTGTGTGGTCGCTCCGGACACAGAAATTTTCTGTGAGGGTGAACCAATAAAGAGAGAAGATGAAGATAGGTTGGATGAAGTTGGTTATGATGATGTGGGTGGAGTCAGAAAACAAATGGCTCAAATTCGGGAACTTGTCGAGCTCCCACTGAGGCACCCTCAGCTCTTCAAGTCAATTGGTGTGAAGCCACCAAAGGGGATATTGCTTTATGGCCCCCCTGGATCTGGGAAGACTTTGATTGCTCGTGCAGTTGCTAATGAAACTGGTGCGTTTTTCTTCTGTATCAATGGTCCTGAGATCATGTCCAAGTTGGCTGGTGAGAGTGAAAGTAATCTAAGGAAGGCTTTCGAGGAAGCTGAGAAGAATGCCCCGTCAATTATCTTCATCGATGAGCTCGATTCGATTGCTCCCAAAAGAGAAAAGACACATGGTGAAGTTGAGAGGAGGATTGTTTCCCAGCTCTTGACGCTAATGGATGGACTCAAAGCCAGATCCCATGTGATTGTTATTGGAGCAACTAACCGTCCCAACAGCATTGACCCGGCTCTGCGAAGGTTTGGGCGGTTTGACAGAGAAATTGATATTGGTGTTCCAGATGAAGTTGGGCGTCTCGAGGTCCTAAGGATCCACACCAAGAACATGAAGCTTGCTGAAGATGTAACACTTCTTGTGTTTGACTGTGTTTGCTTTATTGTTTACCTTTGGTAGAAACTGA
The DNA here is from genome assembly GCA_036759665.1 of Gynandropsis gynandra. NCBI lineage: Eukaryota > Viridiplantae > Streptophyta > Magnoliopsida > Brassicales > Cleomaceae > Gynandropsis > Gynandropsis gynandra. Next base: position 2,735,724 of record CM071861.1, on the reverse strand, counting down.
TCTAGGTTTATGTTGTCCAGGTTGATTTGGAAAGAATAGCCAAAGACACCCATGGATATGTCGGTGCTGATCTTGCAGCATTATGCACTGAATCTGCTCTCCAATGTATCAGGGAGAAGATGGATGTTATTGACCTCGAGGATGAGGAAATAGATGCTGAAATTCTCAATTCCATGGCTGTAACGAATGAGCACTTCCAGACCGCTCTTGGTAACAGCAATCCTTCTGCTCTGCGTGAGACGGTGAGTTTCATAGTTCTGTTTTTTATCCTCACATAGGGATGGATTCAATCTATTCGATACCCTTCTTTTACCCCAACAATCGCCACTTAAAGCTCTAAATATTACTCAGGTTGTCGAGGTGCCTAATGTTTCCTGGGGTGACATTGGTGGTCTCGAGAACGTCAAAAGGGAACTCCAAGAGGTAATTCATGATTTCTAACTATTTGATGCTTTTTTTTTTATCGAATATGGAGTAATCTTTCTTATGTGGAGTTATGTAGACTGTCCAATATCCAGTCGAGCATCCCGAAAAGTTCGAGAAGTTTGGAATGTCACCATCTAAAGGAGTTCTTTTCTATGGACCGCCGGGTTGTGGAAAGACCCTTTTGGCCAAGGCTATTGCCAATGAGTGTCAAGCAAACTTCATCAGTGTCAAGGGTCCTGAACTTCTCACCATGTGGTTTGGAGAGAGTGAAGCCAATGTTCGAGAGATCTTTGACAAAGCACGCCAATCTGCTCCTTGTGTCCTTTTCTTTGACGAGCTCGACTCTATCGCCACTCAGGTCTGCTCGGCTCTTTCCTCTCTGCATTTTTCTCACCCACATGCCATGTAATCTCTTTATCGTATAACAGCGAGGAAGCAGCGTAGGAGATGCCGGTGGTGCAGCTGATAGAGTTTTGAACCAGCTTCTTACGGAGATGGACGGTATGTCTGCAAAGAAGACAGTGTTCATCATCGGGGCTACAAACAGACCAGACATCATTGATCCTGCCCTTCTACGTCCTGGTCGTCTTGACCAACTCATCTACATTCCGCTTCCTGACGAGGAGTCTCGTTACCAAATCTTCAAGGCATGCCTAAGGAAATCACCAGTCGCCAAGGACGTCGGCCTGAAGGCTCTCGCGAATTACACCCAAGGCTTCAGCGGAGCGGACATCACTGAGATTTGCCAGCGTGCTTGCAAGTACGCCATCAGAGAGAACATCGAGAAGGTATCAACCCTGATCCATATTCATTTCTTCGTACTTGTATGATCCCCAAGCCTGATCTGGCGATTGCTGTTTCTCAGGATATCGAGAGGGAGAAGAGGAGACAGGAGAACCCGGAAGCGATGGAGGAGGATGTAGAGGACGAAGTAGCAGAGATAAAAGCAGCACACTTCGAGGAATCAATGAAATTCGCGAGGAGGTCAGTGAGCGATGCGGACATACGCAAATACCAGGCCTTCGCTCAGACGCTGCAGCAGTCACGTGGGTTCGGAACAGAGTTCAGGTTTGCAGAAGCTGCTGGGTCAGGAGGAGCAGCGACCGGCGGGGCGGCCGACCCTTTCGCAGCATCTGCAGGAGGAGCTGATGACGACGATCTCTACAGTTAAAAAAGAGTTACCTGAGCTGGCGGATGATTCCTACTTGTTACTGGCTGTGTGGTATTGAGAACTCCGCTTCACTGCTTTGTCGTGTGTTTGTATATAACTTCGAGTTTACTTATGGTGTTACTATAAATAAATAAAACGAATAAATATATATGTAAATATATAGTTGTACAAAAAGAGCGATTCCGAAACACGGGCTTGGACCAAACATCGACTTAATTCCAAAGAAAAGATTTTCCGTTCGAACTCTTAGGCCTCAATTTATAGGTTTTGTTTCTATTTTGCCAACTCCCAGTTTGATCAATTCAATTCCTCTAGGGCCTTAAGTTTTATATCCAACATGAAAACATGAGGTGATGAATATATATGGTTTAACAGAAGACAGAGGCCTGTATTAACAGTTCTGGGTTTTGAGGATCAGTGTCACCTACTGTGGTCTCTGTGTGCCGTTAGATCGACCCGATCCGATACTGTCCAAAATCGATTTATGCCGTTTGATCGACCACCGCTCAAACAGAGTCCGGACAATTGGTTCCATCGACCGAATATTGCAATGAAACTGCGCGAATTCTTTTAGACGAGTAACGCATTTATTTATATATTTATTTTTAGTGTAATTCATTTGAAATAATTCATTATCAAATAGTGTAATAATGTTTTGTATAGTCTACAACATTTTATAATACAATGTTATATTGTGTTTCAATAAAAACCTAAAAAACATAAAATACTTATTAAATCAATTGGATTTAAATCTTTTGAATTCCAAATGTGTAAAAAATAAAATAAAGGTAAACAAATAGAAATTTGATAAATTAAGTTCTATTGTTCTATTGAGTTTAATAGTGATAACGTCTTTCGTCCATATGTATATTTAACAAAAACAAATTATTGAAATAAAAATTGTGTTGATATACTCTATAAATTCACTTGTTTTCAATTTTTTTATGTTCTTAATTTTTTTTATTAATGTAGATCTTTGTATTTGTAGCCGATGAAGTATAAAATATCAAAGCACCTAGATATTAAACGAAAAACATGTTAGTAATATTACTAAATTTACACGTAATAAATAAGCAAGATATAATTTATTTATAACACTTGAAATGTGATAATACTTACCGCTAACCAATTTAGGAAGCACATATGTGACCACCATAATAGTTTTTCTAAAGATCAAATATTAGCTACTAGCTCATCCTACAATGAAAGTTTGATGATAACGTTCATGTTTTTAATTTATAATGTTAGAAAGAAAAATTAATTAATACATTTAGATAATAGTTTAATGGGATAAATTATATATATATATATATATATATTACTTTGTTAATCATTAAGCCTATGTAAATTTTTTGTGTTGAAGATGCCACATTTAAATTTGTTCCATGTACCCTCATTAATAGTGTGACAACATCTGATATTTATAAAAATAACAAACAATAAATTAAGATTAGATAATAGCATAATTAATTAATTAACGGGAACAACTAACCTGGTAATTCTTCTTGTTTGTTTGCCAATAAAAGCAAACCTTTATATGACATTATATTGATTCTTTCTTTTGAAATATGATTGTTTGTTTGCAATTTAATTGTGGTATACTATAGAAACTGTAAATATAATATTAATTGATTCTTAATTTACAATTTGAATTCATAATCTATTATTCAATTTTCGTTATTCCATTTTAGGTTTTGTCTTATATAATCTTAATTAAAATAAACAATTTTTTCTATTGATAATCTATATAAAATTCAGATTTTAGTTAAAATATATTATTGGTTTACAACAATTTATAATTAACTATTAAACCATATTCAATTTTTTTTGTTTGATTTTACCAAACCATTGAAATATCAATAAATCATTCAATCTACATTTCATTTGAACAGTTTCAATCATCCAATTACATTCATTATACAATTATAGATTACCATTATACATTCCATAAGGTGAAATTAAATCAATACATTCAATTGAAAAAATATCTCCAAGTATCAATATATAAAATGGAAAATAATTTAATCGTTAATCAATCCATTCTCTCAAAAAGTAGATGAAGAGATATGTAACGCAAAATATATTCACTTCTGATTAAGGAGGTTTGGAGATTAGTAACACAAAGCACATTAACGCAAATCACATTCAATGAGGTGAAGAGATTTCACTTCTTTCTTAGTTGATAACCTCATTATCGTCGAGGACTAGGATAAGGAAGAGATCGATTATGGGTTAGCGAAACAAAGCGTGGATTTCTTGTCGAACCTGGCAATGTTGGTCTGCGACCATATGGGACAAAGGAATCGGTCAATCGCTAAGTCTTGACAAAGTAATCGATCGAGTGTTGCCACTAAACGTTGGGACGTGGCTCTATAAAGCTTAATGTTGATGCATTGTTTCTTCCTCCACCAGGTCTCCACAAATGAATCAATCGGCCACCTTCGCCAGAGTACCCATACATCGTTGAGGATGAGGAAGATGAAGAGATCGATTATGGGTTAGTGAACTAGTTCGTGGATTAATCGTCGAAGTTGGAAACGCTGGGTTATGCCTCTATAAGGCTTGATGTCGTTGTTCCTGCGTGACGTCTCGATAAAGGAATCTTGAATAAATGATTCTCGTCCTCATCCTCCTCTACCTCTTCTGATGCAAGATTCTCTTCCTCCAATATGGGAATTGTCACCAGCAAATTTAAACAAACAATTCGTGTGCATATTGTGAGTTAAATACTCTTAATAACATTTTTTCAAATGAAACAGATGGAATATTCAAGGGAATCGAAAGCATTTCTCTCACACTACGTTTTATCTTTTAATACAGAGATCCACTCAAGCTCTCTCCTCACATCCTTCCTTACCTGTCCAGCTCTTCCTTCATTCTCATTTTCTTATCCCAGTGAACCATGGAATCTGATGTAGAGAATGAGCCATGGAATTAACAATAGAGAATGAGCCATGGATTCAGTTCGAAGACACCGAATCGGGAGGTCCGTGGATGAAACAAGTTGAAAGAGAGACAATATAAGGTTAACCATGGATCCTGAGTTATCGTCATCTCATTCTTCTGATTATCTTCTGGCTTTCTCCTTGTCATCTTGACGTACAAGCCCAAAAATTAGGCACATTTAACAACACAAGAGGCTAAAGACTCATATCAACGCATGCCTTTCGTTTTTAGAGGGAAAATGCAGGCCAAATAAACCCTTAGATTTTTTAAAGAGTGTATGCGTTGCGTTTCCTCTTTCTTCTCCTGGTCGCTGATTATTTTGGCTATGGTTCTAATTATTTTGATCGATGATTCTTTGCCATTGGTTTGGATTATTATTACTATAATTTGTATTACGTCATGGCTGGTGATGGAATATCATCTCTTTTGAAGAAATCCATTTCTTTTACGTCTTCTAATTCAATTTCTACTACGCCGTCTTCGTATTATCTTGCTAGTCTTGATGATAATGGTCAATTTAAAACCTTAATCGATTTTCTTACTTGGTGTATGGGAACTAGTGATTCTATGGGTACACACATTACTGCACCATTAGACTTGGGTGCTGGTAATCACATGACGAGTTATCTATATTTTCTTACCACTTGTCATGTTGAATTTCCTAACAAAAATAAGCCACAATGTCTATATGAAGGAATTTGTGCATATTTGTGTCAAATTTGTTATTCATAATGTGTTTTATGTTTTGGATTTGTGATGTCATTTGATCACCTTGTCACAACTTTTGCGAGATATGCCTTGAGTTATCCAGTTCATTGAAAAATTTTGTCTCATTCAAGACTGCACTATGAGGATAGTGATTGGAGCGGGTGAACAATGTGAAGGGCTCTATTACTTCAAAGGTATAGTGTCTATGGCTTTGGTTCGTACTTGTTCGTCTGTTGAGTTATGGCATGCTCGATTGGCACATCCTTCATATAATGTTTTGCATTTGCTTCCCAATGTAGATTCTTCGACTCTTGCTAAGAATACAACAACTTGTGACATTTGTTTGCATGGAAAATAAACTCGTGATTATTTTCCTGCAAGTTGTACTAAAAGTTCTCGCTCTTTTCAAGTTATTCATCGTGATATTTGGGATCCATATTGTACTTTTTCATATTCTGAAGAAAAATATTTTCTCATAATTGTGGATGACTTTTGTCGTGGTGTTTGGTTATACTTGTCGCAGTCGAAGACTGAAGTTTCCAAGTATGTACAAGGTTTTATTGGTATGGTTGAACGACAATTTGATCTACATATTCAAACTATTCGGAGTGATAATGGTACAAAGTTCATATGTTTTCCCTCACACTTCTTTTAGCTAGGGATTCGTCATGAAACTTCTTGTGTTGGTACATCTCAAGAAAATGAACGAGTAGAGCGTAAACACATACATATATTGAATATGGCACAAGCTCTTATTTCTCAGTCTGGACTGTCATTGCAATTTTGGGGAGAGTCAATTCTCACTGCAGCTTACTTGATAAATCTAACCCCAACACCATTTCTTGATGGGAAGACTCAATTTGAGGTCTTACATGGTTGTTCTATGTCTTTACATCATATTTTCATATTGGGAAGTCTGTGTTATGCTCATATCAGAATCATCGTGGAGAAAACTTTTCTTCCCGCAATCGACGTTGTATATTTGTTGGATATTCTAATGACTAAAAGGGACGGTGTGTATTTGACCTTTAACGTCGTGTTTTTCTGGTTTATTGCGATGTGGTCTTTGATGAAAATTTATGCTTGTACTTATCATCATCACTTGCCACATATTCTCCTATATCAGGCTCTATCTTTACAAATATTGAGGTACATCACTCATATGACGAGGTTTTGGAAGTTGTTCAGTTCCTTGTAAATGGAAAATAGGAGTTGAAAGGGAGATCAAATGCCATTGATGTGAACACATCATCTACTCCATGCAACAATACTATAATTGAGTTATCCTCATTGCCGATGTTCCTACTCTAGTTCAATCATCCATGGTCGACGATTTGAGTCATGGGCGATGTACAAAGTTACCGTCAACACGCCTTTCGCGATTATGTAACAAACACTGTACGAATTTTGAGCCCTTCACATATTACACCTGCTCATTTTGCATCCTCCAATACACTTTATCCATTGTCCTACTATGTTTCATCTCATCATTTTTCAGATTCACATTATGTATTTCTAACAGCTTCTACATCGCAATATGGCGTGTTATGATGCTACATGAGATTGATGATTTGAATTTCAATGGTAGAAGGACTCTTACGTTGTTACCTTCGGGTAAAAACGTAATTGATTACAAGTAGAATTTTAAGATCAAGTACAGTTTGATGGTTCCGTGGAATGTTACAAAGCTAGACTGGCTTTCGTGAGTAATAATCAGGTTGAAATGATTGATTATGACGATACTTTTTTTTCTATTGTGAAGATGATCAATGTTCGATTTTTTTTTCTAACTTTATCTGCTGCAATGAATTGGAAAGTTCATCAAATGGGCGTTCATAATGTTTTTTTTACATGGTGACCTTTCGGAAGAAGTCTATATGAAATTATCACCAGGTTTTGATGAAGATTCTCATGGTCATGTTTATCGCCTAAAAAAGTATTTTTTTTGGGTTGAAACAAGCACATAGATGTTGGTTTGCCAACCTGGTCTTGGCTCTACGAGATTATGTTTTTGTTCAATCATATACAGACTACTCATTGTTTTATTTTTTTTTACAGAGAACATATGAGACTTCAAGTTTTGATGTATGTCGATGATTTGATCCTCTCGGGTAATTCACCTACTCTTGTTAAAAAAAAGTAACGAGTATCTATGTTGTGCTTTTATATCAAAGATCTCGGTATTTTGAAGTATTTTCTTGGAATCGAGGATACTCGTAACGAATCTAGTATATATCTTTGCAATGAAAGCATACTCTTGATATAGTTTCTGAAGTTGGTCTACTTGTAGCCAAGGCTTCTACCTTTCTAATGGAGCAAAATCATTGATTATCTCTTTTAGAGTCTTCGCCTTATCCACATCCGGCTAGCTATGGACGTCTTGCGGATCGACTTATTATCTTGGTTTGACTCGACCTGATCTTGCATATAGCATCCATGTTCTTACACAGTTCATGATGTCTCCAACGATGGATTGTTGGAATGCAGTTTTACGTGTCGTCAGTTATTTGAAATTGAATCTAGGTCAAATGATTCTTCTTCGTGTGTCAAGTGATCTTTGTCTTACAGCTTGGTGCAACTCAAACTGGGCAGGATGTCCCTTGAAACGACGATTAGTTACAAGGTCGTTTATTCATATTGGAGAATTACCTGTATCTGGAAGACTAAGAAGCATCCGAATTTGTCTTGTTCCTCTGGAGAAGAAGAGTAAAGAGCAATGACCATGATCGTTCGCGAAAATAAATGGATTAAGTCTCTTCTATATGATCTCAGTATCTCTCCTTTTCGCTCCATTCTACTTCATTGTGATAATCAAGCTACATTACATATTAATGGCTCTTTTGACACCATTAGTCACTGTATAAAAATGTTTAGATGGCATATGGAAAATCCGATTCGTCCGATTTTTTTTTCTATATTCCATATGTTAATCAACAGATATGTATTAATTGTTGCGAATTGTCATGATATTCGGATTTTGCGAGGAAATCCACTTTAACGTTTATTTACAATATTTTTAGAAAATTATAGATAAATAAAAAATCTAATCATATACATTCTTATATTGTACAAAATTTCGTACAAAACGTTAAACTATTATATATATATATATATATAATTTCCGTAAACAATTTACGATAAAAAAAATTTAAAAGAAAAATATCATCTAAGGAAAATTATGTTATTAGAAGCTATTTTATGTAAAATATTTTTATTGACCACACGAATATTCAAACATATTTTTTGTTTATTGTTTATATCAATGCCTTCTATGATTTCTATTATTAACCATTCAATAATATTATTTTGATTTTTTAAGAAGTTATATCTTAAGTAATATATAAAAATATTAAAGTGAAAGTTATTATTGTGATTAATTTATCAATTAGATTAAATCTAATCGCTAATATTTTATTTATTTGTATATAATGATATTAATAAGTAGTTTGGTCATCCAAAATATCAAAACATCAACTCGTTCTTCTACTAAAGTAGAGTATTGGTCGGTAATTTCGGTTATTATATAAATTTATTGGATATCTTTACTATTGACAGAATCCAATATTTTTTTACCACATCTCTTGTGGTCTATTGACAAGTATCAATCCGATTTTTCACTTTAGGATAAAACATCTGGTATTGGACAATCACTTCATTTTGCATCAAGTGTATGATGACTCTTCTCGTGTCACCTAAGTTCAATCTGCAGGTTACTAGCGATCTCCTCACAAAACCGTTATCATATGCTCTTTATTTGATAATTTTTTGTACCAAGTTTGTAGCGACCAAAAGTGTTTTTTTTTTTTGTGGAGGCATATAAGAGTGAAATGTATTATTGCAATTTATATCAATTAGGTTAAATCTAATCACTAAGCTTCTATTATATGTATCTAATGATATTATAATCATACAAAATGCAAGTCATAAAAACAGTGTTTTTTAATGATTACATATGTTTGAATATTTTATAAAATTTTGTTACATTTTCTGTGATATTCAGTGACTTTTGGTAAATATTTCTTAGATAAATATTTTTTTCATAATATTAGGTAAATATTTTTCTAAAACAAATCCACGATATAAATTGCCAAAATGCTTTCACGCTTTCTTGTCTAAGGGATGTTGTATTCTCCAACAATCTAACTGGAAGTGATAACTTCGAATGAAACTCACAACTTTCATATCCAAGTTTGTTTTGTTACTCCATGTAGCTCGAAAAACTTATTAGTTTCAACATTTTGCATTTTTTCATTCATTTTTCCATCATGTGTAATCTGAGGACCAAGAAAAACACCCCAATTATTACCATATATTCATAATGACGACTAAAATCATCAAAACTATTTTCATTTGTATGTTCATTCAACAACATGTGTATGGGTTACAATTGCGCTCACATATTCGCTATGAAAAGCATAAAATATAGTAGTTTCTACAAAATCTTTATTTTATAGGGTGTGTTTAAACACAATGTGTACACTATTTTTCATTTATTCGTATATTTAATAGAGACAATATAACTTATCGCTCCATGCATATCCAACATGATTTATAGAAAATGTCATAGAACTCTTTAAGCATTTTCTAAATTGCCAAAAATATTTTTCATCTTTTAGTCAAACATCTCATACATCCACATTCATAGTAACCAAATATTTGAACCGCCAACGATATTATATACGAGTGAGTGAGTAAGTTTAATATTTTGTAAATTTACATATAAGTGACATGATAAGATCAAATGTAACATGTATATATATCCTTAATTTTCAATAGGAATGTGTTCTCTTTGAGTTACTATGGCCAACTTAGCAACGAAAATTGCATTGACAATTATGGCTCTCGTAATTTTCTAGTTGTGTTGTTTCAGTGTCATAACACAATTGCATTACAAAGTCCGGTTCATTCGCTTTATCCAGTCTAATGAAATGGAAACACAAGTCATGGTACAATAGTCACAATATGCATGCCTTAGAAACACATACTAAATTATAACATCGTTCTCAAGTGAAGCTTGGCATTAATCTAGCACTCCACTAACGTTAAATTCACGTTGACCATTCCAGCAAGGGTAACTACACAATGGTGTCGCTATCATTGCATTAAAATGATGTTACAACAATGTTAGATTTGCCAACGCAATGGCAATACAAAACTTATGTTGCACATGTGTTCACGTGCAAAGCAATGTCATTAATGAAGGAATCCGATTTCACCTAATTCGAATTCCGAAATCCCCGAAAATCTATTGTGAATTATATCAAGATTTGGGAAAACAAAACAGAAGATCGAGATAAATACCTGGATTTATGGTATACGACATGCAGCGGAATAGATCTTCTGATTCTATGTGCAATAACCGAAAAACTTGATACTGATGGAATGTATCAAGAAGAGAGACTCTCTGAAAGTTTCTGTAAACCTTTTGTGATAAAATGAATCCACACTTTCAGAAACCAAATGAATCTCATTTATATAGGCACGTGAACCAGGGACCATAAACCGACAGATAACCGATTAATTTCGATTCTCAATTGTATCGTTTAATTTCGCCCATCATGAAATATAAACGATACTACCAAAGGTCTCTATGCATATAATCCTCCTCATTCAATTCAATACCGAAGTCCAATCAATTAAACTTTAATCCGATCACATTTAATTTGGACTAAACTGAATGACAACACTTATTCCAAAATTATTCACATATATAGGTCCACAAATATAAGATTAAACCCAAAAATCTTATAATCTCCCACTTGGACCATATATGTGACCATCAAACCATGGAATAACCTTAAGAGCGCTCATAATTGTTGTCATCAAACCGGTATTGACACCAATCTCGTCCATCGACCATATCAACGTAGAACCAAAGAGATATAACCACAATATCAACGTAGTTAGACTCACATTTGATTACTAACGTAATACAGAAGAATGACATAGATCTGAATGCGGATGCATAGCATGAAGATTACACGTGAAGTGATCGATATGTGTCTATTTCCAACTGGTCCTACCTTATCGAGATCAATTTAAACCTAATGATATATAGTGAATACCTTAAGCTTAAAACTCAATAGTTCCGGAACATAAAACTGAAACCTAATAAGCATACATCATCATAATCCAAGAGCAAACTGAAATAGATACAATACTCCCACTAAACCGTAATATTGTCACAAAGGACAACACCTATACGAGAAATACGCTCCCGAAATACTTTAGGTATAACACCCTTAGTCAGCGGATCCGCAATCATGGAGTTTGTATCTATATGCTCTATCGTGAATACCTCACTCTGTATCCTTTCACGAACAACACGATACTTAATTTCGATGTGCTTTGACTTCGAAGTACTCTTGTTATTGTTCGAGTATAATACCGCATAACGATTGTCACAATAAATCTTAGAGGTCTATCCACACCAGTCATAATGTGCAACCCAATGAAAATATTCCGCAACCATAAAGCCTGATTGGATGCCTCATATCATGCTACATACTTTGCCTCCATTGTGGACGATGCCACGAGCTTTTGCTTAGCATTAAGCTAAGAAATAGCCCAATGATTAATCCTAGGGTTACTTAAGTATCTTCCTGAATCTCCGATTTAGTCTGTAGGCACTGTCTAAAACTGAATTTATCACCTTTAGAAATTGGGGTATCTATACCTTTACATTCTTCCATGTCAAATCCCTTAAAATACACCTAATATACCACGAGAGTGGTCTCGGTGTATTTTTATACCCAATACAAAAGAGGCATCACCAAGATCTTTCATCTCGAATTGCTTCGAAAGAAATTTCTTAGTTTCGCACATAAAGCTTACATCGTTTGCAACAATAAGGATATCATCCACGTAAAGGATTATCAAATAAATTTTCTCCCACTGATCTTGTGATATACACAGTCATCTACCTGATTCACCTCAAAACCATATGAGATGATTATACGATAAAACTTGTGATACCATTGACGAGATGTTTGCTTCAAACCATAGATGAATTTCCTTAATTTTCAAATCATTTTCTTTGGATCTCCAACTAGTTGCACCAGATAGATAGTCTCTTCAATGTCACCATTGAGAAAGGCTATCTTAACGTCCATCTGATGTAACTCTAAATCATAATGAGTTGTCAGTGCCATCAATACTCTCAAAGAGTCTTTCGATGAAACCGGAGAGAAAGTCTTTTTGTAGTCTATGCCTTCCTTTTGAGTAAATCCTTTGGCGACTAGACGTGCTTTATATCTTTCCACATTGCCTTTCGAATCCCGTTTGGTTTTGAATATCCATTTGCATCCAACGGGTTTCGCACCTTCAAGTAAAGGTACAAGTTCCCAAACGCCATTGTCATCCATAGATTTAATCTCTTCTATCATGGCATCGGTCCACTTTTGAGACTTAACACTTTGAATGGCTTGACGGACGTTAACTGGATCGTCTTCCGTCATTCCAATGCCATCCTCATGTTCTTGAAGAAATACTATATAGTTATCGAAATAGCATTTCTCCTCTCTCGAGTAGACCTTCTTGGCACAATTTCGTGATGTAATTGTTCTTGAGGTTCATGAACTTGTTCTTCATGGATTTCAGGAACGGCATTTGGAGTATCTTGATTTGTAGCTCGAGGAATATGATCCAAATCATTGCGAGCTGCAATAATTGGAATAGGAATCATTATCTTTTATGAAACAAAAGTTCCATCCTTATCCTCTCCAAAACAAAATTCATCGTCCCTTTTCCCAGGTTCGATGTCCTCAAAGAACATCGCTACTCCCGTCTCAAAGATTGTCTTTTTCGTGGGATCATAAGACTTATACCCCTTAGATCTTTCCGAGTATCCAACAAAGTAATATCTCATAGTTTTGGAATCCAGTTTCTTTTCATTGGGTCGATAAGATCGAGCCTCTACTGGACATCCTCAAATGTGAAAATTCTTGAAGCTAGGATGTCTACCCATCCATAACTTGTAAGGCGTCTTAATTGTTGCTTTATTTGGTACTCTGTTTAGGATACGAACCGCTGTCTTTAATTCCTCACCCCACAGGGATTTAGGGAGAGTAGAGAACGATATCATACTTCTCACCATTTCCTAAAGTGTACGGTTTCGTCTCTCTATAATACCATTCATGCTAGGCGTACCTGGCACAGTGCATTGGGGAACGATTCCACACTCCTCGAGGTACTGGGCAAATGGTCCCAGACGTTGTTCACCTGATCCGTCATTTCTACCGTAGTATTCGCCACCACGATCAGAACGAACGGCCTTAACCCGTTTATTAAGTTGAAGTTCAACTTCAGTCTTAAACGCTTTGAAAACATCCAAAATCTCTGAGTTCTCATGAATAAGATAAAGATAACCATATCGACTGTAATCATCTATGAATAATACAAAGTAATGTTGATCATTCCAATAAACAATAGGAAACGGTCCGCATACATCCGTATGTATCAATTCCAAAGTCTCTGAAGTTTGATATGTACATTTACCTACTTTGTTTGTCTGCTTCCCCTTGATACAATTGACACAATGGTCAAAATTTGAAAATTCAAGAGTTTCAATAATTACGTCTAGTATAAAACATTCCATTCTCGGTTTCAAGATATGGCCTAATCGTTTATACCATAACCAACGGAATTTTCATCAATCAATTTATGCTTCACGTCTCTTGAACCAACCTACAGGATTTCATTATATGAAGGGATGATATTAAGCATATAAAGATTATCCAAAATAGATAAAGAACCGGTTCCAATCACAACCGAACGAAATGAAAGGGTAAACTTAAGATCTCTTAATGAACAAGAATATCCTTATTTGTCCAAAACAGAAACCAAAAGTATGTTTCACATAAAAGAAGTTACTATGAAAACACCCTCTAAATCCTAAAATTGGCCAGTCTTCATCAAAAGTCTAAATTGTCCGATAGCTTCCACTTCCACCCTTTTACCGTCACCTACATAGATGTATCTTTCAACATCAATCAGATTTCGGTAATAGAGGTAACCCACATAGAAATACTTACGTGAGTTGTAGCACCTGAATCAACCCACTAAGTATTACTAGGAACTGAAGCTAAATTGACCTCAGAATAAACCAAAGTGAGAGTCAAATCCTAATTTGCACGGCAAGTATGATACTTCGTATCATATTTTTGTATGTGATCAGTCTTGTGACAATAGACACATTTTTTTTTTGAAACCTTATTATGTTTCTTTTGCACATGAATGGATCTTGAATCAACAGTTTCATTACCTTTCTTTCTTTTCTAGATCATTCCCCTTAAAATCGGAGGAATTAAATGCTTAATGATCATCAAACATATACGGTTTGAGGTTTTCCAGCGTTCGAGTTTGTTACGATTCTCAACAGAATTCGAATCCCTAATCGATAGACGAACCTCCCTAATCGCAAGGTCGTGACCCATCAAAGCAAGCATGATCAATAAGTGCTCATTCCATTCAACAAAGTCCAGTCCATTCAACATAGGGATCGAACTAACGTTGACAGATATACTAGATGCCGATAGCATAATTGTAAACAAAAGATAGCTCATGTGTTAGACTTCCATTTAATAAAACCTTAATTGAATGATAATACGATCCAATCCCATCACAAGGCATATGCGCAACATCAAAATTAGTCTTTGGACAATAATTTTGACTTGCATTAGATGACTCAACGCATCAAATAATCAGTGTAAATCAAACATCTCATGTAATAGTTACCTTTGGATATACCATCCCATTTATGTCATACAAAAAATATTCACTAATTATTAATGTACACACAATATAACACTGCCAAACCATGAATGACTTTTGGGTTTATCAAAGTTCGCATGAATTATATTATGTAACATTCTCAATGTAATTGAAATAATTAATTTTCTCAAGATTGCCCACTTTGGTAGGATGTTGAGAAATTTAATTAAATCGCATACATTGATCAAATGATATATCAATAACCATCATAATTTAAGTGAATAATCTTAATTCAATAGCTATAATTTAACCATATAATTACACGATATGAATGTGTAGTTAATCATAGTAAATTATATTCACCGAATTTATGATACAACATATATAAATATAAAATTTGTACCAATTTTAATCTAAATTAATTTCACAAATTAATTGGATTATAAACCCATCCTTATGCATATAAATATGCGGGTTCGATTCTAATTTACCGAATTATTCCAATCTTATATAAGAATAGAAAGAAACGTGCGCCAAAATAACTGGATGTGGCCATTGGTTCAACTGGTAGAACAATACGTCATCATCCCGTGATCACGGGTTCTAGTCCCAGAACTTGGACTCAGCCACTGAATTTTTATTTCTTTAATGCGGGCCTCTTTAAATGGATTGGACCTTAGCCCAATTCCTTTTAATTTTTTTTAAACAAAATATTAACCCGTGATTCAAAATATTGAACCGTTTTTAATTAAAAAAACGGTTCAACGTCTTTCATGGAGCTGTTTTTTTTAATAACTTTTTTTTTAACTTAACAGGGTAACCCCTTTTTCCTTGTTTTTTTCTTTTAATCCAAACATTATTTTTTTTAATAATAAAAAAACTGCTTGTAGACTATAGACACGCTAACCCCTTTCTTTTTTCTTTTAATGACTTTTTTTAGATAAAAAAACTTCACGAGAGATCTTCTTCCTAAACTTAATTTTATTTAAAAAATTGTTTAAATCATTCCAAAATTATTTAATTCATCAATAATTAAACTCAAATCTGACATAAACAGAATAGATCGGCTCTGATACCACTTGAAGGAATCCGATTTTACCTAATTCGGATTCCGAAACCCCCGAAAGTCTATTGTGAATTATATCAAGATTTGGGAAAACAAAACCGAAGATCGAGATAAATACCTGGATTTATGGTATACGACATGCAGCGGAATAGATCTTCTGATTCTACGTGCAATAACCGAAAAACTTGATACTGATGGGATGTATCAAGAAGAGAGACTCTCTGAAAGTTTCTGTAAACCTTTTGTGATAAAATGAATCCACACTTTCAGAAACTAAATGAATCTCATTTATATAGGCACGTGAACCAGAGACCATAAACCGACAGATAACCGATTAATTTCGATTCTCAATTGTATCGTTTAATTTCGCCCATCATGAAATATAAACGATACTACCAAAGGTCTCTATGCATATAATCCTCCTCATTCAATTCAATACCGAAGTCCAATCAATTAAACTTTAATCCGATCACATTTAATTTGGACTAAACTGAGAATGACAACACTTATTCCAAAATTATTCACATATATAGGTCCATAAATATAAGATTAAACCCAAAAATCTTACAATTAATAATTTCAACCACATTCTAACGCAATTTGTGCGCGGTACTTGCGTTATATCAGGGATCGCTTGGTGTTTAAAATTGTCTTAACCCAAATTTGCGTTTTTATTTTTGTGTTTTATAGAAGTGCAGAGTAATGGAAATGATATTTTCATCCAAATGGAGCTACTATATGAGAAGCGGAAGAAAAAGATGAACATGATATTTTATTCAAACCATTTTTGTAATGCACAAACCCGAAACGTCCGACTGGTTTAAGGGTTACGGAGAATATCAATTTCGACATAAATTTAATAACTTTTAAACAAATTAGAGCGTATTTAATTTTATTCAATGCATATTAAATTTTTAAATATAATAAGAAACAAAAATAAATGTTGGATAAAATAAATGAGAGCGTAAATCAAATAACATTTTAAATGAAAATAATAATACAAAATTGAGTCATAAAAATAAACAATTAGGATATATAGAAAATCCATAGTTTTCCCTCTCTTTTTTTGTTTGTGACTTGACTCTACTCATTGTCCTGGTCCTGGTTGCGTGTACGAGATAATGGAAGGAGTAAGCTATGATAATAGCTCAGGAGGTTCCTAACTGCAACTTAAACTTCAATCGACCATAAGCATCATTCATAATGAATATTTCAAACAAAAATTAAGGCTCAAGAAACCAATCAAATCTTAAACATACATCAAATTCATTTGGTTCCTTTAGTTTTATTATAGGGTGGTAAGTAGAGTCTTGATGACACTGATTTTGCTCTATAGTTTGTGTATGTTTTGATTTTATTTTGGTTTCTTTTAGTTCTTTTTTACCCCTTTTTGTATTATTTTGTGATCTTAGGTAATAGGTGCTATGGAGCACTTTATAGAGAAACATGACGTTATTTAGCATGAAAATGAGTATCCTAAGAGGAAACAGCCAAAACGCTCGGTCGAGTACTTTGAAATTGAGTGCTCCAAATTTTCCGAGCAGTCTTTTGCTCGGTCGGATAGCCTAGAAAAGTGATCAAAGTTAGTTCCAATTCATATGAGAAAAGTGCACAACAACCAATCGCTCAGCCCGAGTAGAGTATCGCTCGACCAAGCAGTTTACCAAACTTTCTTAAAACTTGTAATTTTGAATGGTTTAAGTGAGGGAAAGATTTCTTACAAATTGGGAACAATGCTAGGCACAAAGTTGAGCGAGAAAAGAGTCAGAAAAATACTTTTGGGTCGTGCAAAAGAGTGAAAAAGCTACCGAACTTCGTCGAAGGATAGAACTACGTCCATAGATGGTTTGAAGAGGAGATCACGACGACGACTGATCGAGAATTAAACCTTTCTCTTTACTTATTCCTTGATGCATTTCTTTTCCCAGATCTAGATCCATAGATGTGATTCGTGCCTTAGGTTAGAGTTTATATATTTGAAGTCATCGTATTTCATTAATGGATTCATGTTCTTTGCTACTATGGTTTAATGCATGTTTTAATTCTTTCAATTCTTGTATGGTCACTAGAATTGATTGTTAGATGGTATAGCTACAAATTGAGAGATTGGGTTGTATTAGATCGTATGAAATTAGATAGACATGTTTGATCATACTTGCGAGTGGGTTAGTCGATTTAGGAACTGAGATATCGAGCTATATTGCATTCAATATGTAGGTCACATACGTCATTGACTTAGAAATTAGGTAGAAATATGCACTACGAGAGCGGGTAGGCTAACTAAACGTTCGAAATATAGTTTATTAGATTCCTCACACTGGTAACCTATATACTAAAAAAATATTTGTACTACGAGGCACGTAGATCCGGATTTGCACTACGATAGTAAGTAGATCCACATTAAGATGATTGAATTCCATGAAAGAACTAAGTTATACTTTTCGTAATCTTTAATGAGTTCATGTATCACAATTCTCTAACCTAGAAGCATCGTATAACCTGTATATATTTGTAATTATAATTTATTTTACTTGATCATATTAGATACACCCGTATACCTTTTTTTTATGACCATAGGCTTTGTGAAATCGATAGTTTAAATTCCCCTTAGTTTTATGTGTTTGAATCTGGTACTACGCGATATTGTATTTTTGTAGAATATCTAATCTAAGTATAAATTTTTAAATTTTATATGTTTAGATCACATCTGGACGACACATCAAGTCTACACTCTAAGACATTAGTTACCTTAGATCTAGAGTCGTGTCTCGATGCTTTTAATGGTGATATGCTTCATGATGAGAGCTTATTCTCTTCTTTTCCTTGCAAAGTGTAAGCCTCCTCTTGTGTTGCTTCAACTCCTTTTATAGACTCCAAATTCGACCAGTATTCACCTACATGTTAGGAAAAGTAAAACACCAAACATCCTAGAAATATGCTCATCACACAGTACTATATACACTCCAACAAATCCCTTAATCATGGTTATTTTAACCAAGACTAATTCAACGAAATTTAATTCAATATAAGATTGAAGTCTCCTCCAAACATACATTTACGAATAATCGACGCATTATAGAAGATTTTTTCTTCTAAATAGGCAATTAACATGCATATATATTAAATGGACACTTTCAAAAGAAATAGGTACGCTTGGATTTGTTTAACGGGGTGGTCCAACGAAGTCCACGATTTGCAGGCAAATAAAGAAGAATAGGATTCCTTAAAAAATAGATGAGGCAAAGGTGCCATCATTGTAGTGAAAATGAAAGAAAATGTGTTTTTGAGACTTTGGTATGAGGTTTCACAATACACAAGATTCGGTTTACTTTGCAAGAAAAATGGTTATATACATGTTTTTCTTAAGATGTTAAGTTGTATATACACTACAAAAAAAACATGCAAATATCAATAGGGAGATCAATGGATCCATCTGTTGATAAAAATTACATATGATTTCAACGAAAAAAGGAATTATCAACGGGTACCACTCCGTTAAAATTTGTTGGCAATTCTAACGGATTATCAAAGGATACTTCTGTTGATATTTTTGGTGAATCCGTTTAAATACCTTTGAAAACCGTCGAATTATTTCAACGGATAATTGTTACCAATTGATAAATTTAAAATTTCGATGCGACCGTTCGTAAAAACTTGACCGTTAGATTTCAACGGGCATTTGTTGGAATTTTCAATATTTATACACCAAACTTGAATTCCTTAGCATCAAGCCATGAACAAAAAAATACTTTCAAACAATATCTTACTTCTTAAAATATAGATATATAAAGATCAAGAGAGTAGATTTATAGAAGAAAATATCCTGTAATTGAGAATGTTGCACAAGAATTATTACATAGATTCAAGCAGTTCATGAATTTTGTGTCAATAAAATTTTTGTGTTAAGAACAAGATAATGTTATGTCCCTCCAAAGTATGTAAAAACATGAAGTATTCAAGTCAAATAATACTTTTCAAACATATTTAAAAGGTATATTTTTGTAGAGAATGATGAATTTTGGTTCTTTTACGGCAAAGATTATGGCGTTAGAGATAGTGTGCACGAAACACAAGTAATGAAAAGAAGTGAGAGGTTCATTGTGAATATTGACGATCAAACCATAAATGGAAATGGTGTCAGATGATTTTATGGTGTTGTTGAGCAAACACATGAAGATATTTTGAACTACGAAGCACGCCGATTATTTAACCTATTGGATATGACGATAAAACCTATATATGAAAGTTATCGTGAAGGTCAGTCCTGTTTATCCTTATCATCAAGAATGATGAGTATAAAAGAAAGACTAAAAATGTAGCTGAAAATTGCATGGATTCATTTTCCAAAACCATGCGTGAATATTTACCGGAAAATAATCAAGCTCCTGAGTCATATTATTAAAAAATAATGCTTTAAAGGATTTGAGAATGTAACATTAGAAGATTGATGTTTGTAGAAATGGTTGCATGTTGTTTTACAAAGGAGATAAAGATCTTTTTGGAATGTAAATTTTGCGGTGCAAGTAGACTTTGTCCGAAAACCATCTTCAAAAAAATATATACCGTACAAACAATTGTGACAATGAGATGGCACGTACATCACTCGATAGGAGAATGGATAATGCAATATACATCGGATGGTAAGGCTTGGAAGAATTTCAACGAAATATTTCCTGGATTTGCGTATGAAATGTGAAATATTTATCTTTTTCTTTACATCGATGGTTTTAGTTCGTATGGACAATCCAGAACTCAATATTATCTATGGCATGTGATTTTCTTTCCGTATAACTTTCCTCCCAACATATATTTGAAAAGAGAAGTTAAGTGTCTGATGTTGTTGATTCCAAGACCAGAACATTAGAAGAAAATTTTTAATGTATTCTTCGAGCCTAAATTCATAAATTAAGAGATTGGTGGAACAATGGAATTGTTGCATATGACGTAAGTGCGAAGCAAAACTACACATTGATAGTGATCCTATTATGGACAATTACGAAATTCCTTGCCTATGGAATGTTATCTAGATGGAGCATGCACGAGAGACTAACATGTCCATATTGTATGGAGGATATAGATTCGTTTCGTCTAGTGCACGGGAAGAAACCATGTTGGTTTTATTATCATAGAATATTTCTTCCTCGTGGACATAAATTCAGAAAAGATAAAATAACATTATGTGGTATAGAAACAAGAGGCATCATGCATTCAAACACGTACACAAATGTTATACACACGAATAAACATGATAGTAGATTTACAAGAATTGGTGGAATGTGGAGGAGATCGTAGGCATCGAAAACTACATTGCCAAGGTGAATGACATAACTACTACAAATGTAGTATTATTTTTTTGTAACTACCATATAAAAAATTACTCATATTGTGTCATAATTTGGATGTAATGCATATTGAAAAACATTTTCGATAACATCATCAACATTATTTGAATGTGATGGGAAAAATGAAGGATAACATACTATCAAAGAAAGATTTGAACACAATATATCAAAGACTTGAGTTGGTACATGATGGAAAGGCACCTACCCCATATTCATATTGTCCGGACCAATGAAAACAACATTATTGAGGTGGTTAAAAGAAGATGTTAAATTTTCATATGTATATGCATCAACCCAACTATAGGATGTGGTATAAGAAAAAATTGATGGGGATGAATTGACATTAACCGACACGATAATAGGCGACGTATGATCCATTCATCACAATTGATCAAGCAGATCAGGTATATTACGTGCACTATCCAACATCATTGAAACATCAAAAAGATGAGGAGTGGGACATAGTTAATATTATACCATGTGACGTTATAAACACAAAAGAAAAAAAGATCCAACGCAAACCAATAACCCTAAGCCAGGTTAATTTATTCTGGCAATCGTGAAAAGATTCTAGCAATGACCGACATAGATGACAAATACAACGGTAATTATATAGACGTTGAACTGGAAGATGCAGAAGATGAACATGATGACAAATTCCATTGTCCATAGAAGAAACACTCCCCAATTAAAGAATAAATAGAAGAAGACATGTAAATTATATAATTATAATATCAAATTTTTTGTAACTTATTTATTTTTAACTCATGTATTCTATTTTCAACGAACAGAAACCAGTTGATTCGTACAAATTATGTTCGAAATTTATAAACATTTCACAGTTTTCCTTTTTTCAACGATAATTCATCAGTCCTTTCCAACAGGTATCTGTCGGTCTTTTTCAATAGATATCCGTTAGAAAGTTTCAACGAACATCCGTTGGATAGGTAATGATAATCTATGCTCTGCCTAGGTAGCTCATCGTATCGAAAACATACATGCCAATGGCATTCGTTGGAATTTTCAACGGATGTCTATTAAAAGAAAGACGTACAACTACTTTATGAGGTCCATTGCATCAGGAACATAATTTCTAACGAACATCCGTAAGAAATTCCAACAGACGTCAGTTGAAAAATCTGTCATCATGTCAATAAATGAAATCCATTTATTGGACATCATTTCCAATGGGCATCCGTTGGAATTTCTAATGGGTATCCTTTGGAAATTTTGATATTTAAACCATGGAACAGTTCCATTTTCATCACAATATCACAACCAAAATAACAAATTATTTTAAACACTAATCTTAAACCCTTAAACACAATGAGACCCTTGATGATTTATCGGTCACAATGGATTATTGGCGGGTTCTGCAGGAGCTCCGCCACCATCTCCTCCGATATCGACACCAACGATATTTGATGACGAATACGGATGGTGGAAATCGAAGCTTTGTTTGATACCTTTGACGATCGTCCAAATGTTTTCATTATCGATCCCAAACGTCCTAACATAACGTTATAATAAAATACTATTTGACACATATATTTGAATTGATTTTTGAAATCATTTAACGTTTTCATTTACACTTGTAGGTTCGATGTGGATAATGTTCTTAAAAACATAAAAAAAAACAAGATCATCCAAGGTTCTTTGTAAGATAGATATTATTATTCCTAGCAAGTGTCGTTAGAGAGTATATGTTGTTGATTGTGGTATATTTTTATCGTAAATGTTCTAATATAAGACTTAATTAATTATTATTGAACTTGTATAATAAATTAAATCCCTTACATTTAATTTTGTAACGTGCATATAGATGGCGGAAAATTGACATATTATGCATCTATACCGCCTAGATACGAATATACAATCTCAATTGCGCTTGATGATGAACAACACCAAGCAAAACTACTACAACAATAACACCAACCCGACATGGGCAACAGATGCGGTTTTCAACCAATTCGTCCAGCACTCAAAGTCAGAAGACCTCAAGGCCAAAAGCGAAAAGGCTAAGAAGTTTCGATATGTCGAAAAAGTTCCCAAGGATTGCCTACATTGCCATATTTTAGAATTGAAATCGTTCCCCAAAATAAAGAAGAGTTGGTAAAAAAGTTTTCTATATGATTTAAACTTATTGATCCTTAAAATTGTTATCTAATCATATATTTTTAATGTTACAGATGCAGATGATGGAAAGAGAAACCGACCCTTCTTGAGCTGGTCGTTGAGACTCATGCCAAGTAGAAGTTAGTCGTCGGGAAAGAGGTTAAAGAACCCGAGCTGGTTAACCCTCGGACAGAGCGGATAACGAAATTTGTAACGGAGAAGATCATACAATAATTACAAGTCGTCTTCGTAAATCTAATAATTTCACCTCTGACTATGAAATATGAATGCCCCTGACTGTCCCTGTTAATCATTACACTATCCCGAAGGCCAACAAAATAGAATCGAGGAAGGAGAATTCGAAACAGGGTATCTTTAAGTGAACCTATGAAAGGATAATTGTCGAAACCTCATAAAAAAGGAATGACATGTGAACGAGTGATCACACATGTGGTGGGGTCATCTCCCGATGAACTTGATAAAGAAAAAAAAATTACAAGTAAATGACATTAATAATTCATAATGTTCATTATATATAAAAATTTAAATTGATATGCTACCTTTAATGTATTTGTTATTGCAGTTTGTTCGATAATATATGATCTAGGTTCTCTACAAAATGATATTGTAGAGGACGCCATAATGGTACCCCCACGGCCCAAGAGATGTACACGAAAGAACGGCGCATCGAGTAGTTCGAGACTATACTTTGTGAAACGAGAGCGCAGATGTGTCATATAGAGAATTGATGATCGGTCAAGCAGCCACCACCACCCCTTCCGAAGGTGTTAGAAAAGACGAAGATTAAGACGACGGTGCTAGTTTAGATGATATATATGCAACTCGGTTTTAATTTTGTATAAAATTTTGTATATATAAAACTTATTATTATTATTATTATTATTAAAATTATTATTAATTTAAAAAAATCCTATCGACGGATCTCTATTGATAACATAACAACATTATCAACGGACATCCGTTCAAATTGTTTAAATTTTCCCACTAAAAACTAATGGGTATCCATTGGAAATTTCCGTGAAAAATTTCAACGGATGCTCGTTGGTTTCCAAGCTATATTTGCAAAGGATAACCATTGGTACTTCCAAGGGACATCCATTGTTATTTTAAACAAACATTCGCTGGAATTTCCAACGATCCTATCCGTTGCAATACCTTAATAATTTTCAACGGATTCTGCCCGTTCAAATGGTGTTGCAATTGCAATGGAATTTTTTTTATTTCCAACGGACTAAAATTCATGAAAATAGTCAATTTCAACGAATTTAATGTTGGAAATGGTCTGTTTTTGTAGTGATATACTAACTTAGCATTCACGCGAAGAAAAAACCCACTAATAGAAAATATATTCATTCTCTTTCCACCTGGGGATTATCAAAAATACCCCTGTAGGGCTAAAAGACTTCAAAAATACCCTTCCCGAAAAAAAAATTCGCTTCAAAAATACCCTTACAAATGCTAAAATTCCCAAAATACCCCCTGCGACCCTTCTACCCAGTTTGACCCTGCGACCCAGTGACCCAGTACGACCCTGTGACCCTGCGACCCAGCGACCCAGTCCGACCCACCGACCCAGTCCGACCCTGCGACCCTGTTCGACCCTGTCCGACCCAGCCGACCCTGCGACCCAACTATAAAGAGTATTAGAACATTACTGTACATAAGGGTATTTTTGTAATTTCTTATTCCGTAATTAGGTTTAATTCTTAACCTATTGTACGAAATCACTCGAAAATGGAAAGAAATCACTCAAAAATTGAAGGAAATCGTTCGAAAATAGAAGGGAAACACTCGAAAATGAAAGGAAATAGCTATCTACTTTGTTTCCCTCCTCTCAATTTTCGTTTTCCCTCTTCTCATATTTGCCTTTCCCTCTTTTGTATGTGTTTTCGTTAAGGGCACATATATCTTTTCTCCAATTTTTTTTTTCCATCAGATTTAAGAGGGTAGTTTTGAAGTGTTTTAGCCCTAAAAGGACATTTCTGATATTGTGCCCTTTCCACCCCTCCTTTCTTTATCCTCTTCCTCTTCTTCAAGAGAACTTATTCACATGAAACTGTTTAAAAAGATTAGGATTTGTACTTTTTTAGAAAAAAAGTAACCATGTTTTTTTCTAAAATAATTATATTTTTTATGAAGAAATTAAATTAGAGATGAATGACAAATTTCTTCCCTAATGTCTCGAAGTTAGGGACGTATTAAAAATTTGTCCCTAAACTAGGATATATAAAAAACTCC
Source organism: Gynandropsis gynandra (assembly GCA_036759665.1). Classification (NCBI taxonomy): domain Eukaryota; kingdom Viridiplantae; phylum Streptophyta; class Magnoliopsida; order Brassicales; family Cleomaceae; genus Gynandropsis; species Gynandropsis gynandra. The sequence goes on along the minus strand of CM071861.1, from coordinate 2,709,980 downwards.
TTCAGGGACACTTAAAAAATTTAGGGATAAAATAAATTTTGTTTGGAATTTAGGCTATATGAAAATTTGTCTGAAATTTAAGGAATTTATGTTATAAAAGTTGTGTCCCTAGATACAATCAACAGAAAATACACAAGATCTAAAATTAATTATTTAAAAAATTAATTAATTGCAAATCGGTCTCTAAGATTAATGCATATAAATTGTCTTAACTATCCACTAATTACAATAACAAGTCATAATCACAAAAATCAGAAACTTTCTGAAAAAGATATGTAAAAACGAAAAACGCTTTATGTTCAATTATCGCCACGATCAAAGTTTGAAAGGTGGAACTGATTTCGGTGTGTATTAATTGTATAGACAACACACTATCATCACGACCATTCTGAATCATTCTATTATTAAAGTCTAATAATTCAAACCATTAATTACTTTATTTTATAAAAAATACTAATCGAAACCGAAATTATGAAAACAAATAAAATCTATATTTGAGTTGTATGAAAAAAATATTTCCACTGTTCAATCGTATAACCCTATAATTGAGGGACATACTAAAAACCAATTTAAAATATAAAAACATATTGAAATCCATATGAGATTTTCGTTCTTAAATTGATAATTCTAATAATGTTTTTCAATATAAAAAAATTTGTGTTTTGATTGAGTTTCTTTATCTACTTATAAAAGATAAAAGATAATGATAAATGAAGAATTTAATGGGTGACGTGTCAACACATATATGACATTTTATTAGAATTTTAAGTTTTGTTGCAAGTTGAAAACGCTGTTTTAACCGGCACAATATCAGAAATGCCCTCTTAGGGCTAAAACACTTCAACACTACCCTCTTAAATCTGATGAAAAAAAAAATTGGAGAAAAGACATATGTACCCTTAATGAAAAACACATACAAAAGAGGGAAAGGCAAATATAAGAAGAGAGAAAACGAAAATTGAGAGGAGGGAAACAAAGTAGAGAACTATTTTCTTTCATTTTCGGGTGTTTCTCTTCTATTTTCGAACGATTTCCTTCAATTTTTGAGTGATTTCTTTCCATTTTCGAGTGATTTCCTTCTATTTTGAGTGGTTTGCAGCAATTTTCGAGCGATTTCCAACAATGTTTCAGTCATTTTCAGTGATTTCCAGCGTTTTTAGCTTGGGTCGCAGGGTCACAGGGTCGAATTGGGTCGCAGGGTCACAGGGTCGAACTAGGTCGCAGGGTCGAACTAGGTCGCAGGGTCGGACTAGGTCGCTGGGTCGAATTGGGTCGCAGGGTCACAGGGTCGCAGGGTCGGACTGGGTCGGTGGGTCGAACTGGGTCGTTGGGTCGCAGGGTCACAGGGTCGTACTGGGTCACTGGGTCGCAGGGTCAAACTGGATCAAACTGGATAGAAGGGTCGCAGGGATATTTTGGGAATTTTAGTATTTATAAAGATATTTTTGAAGCGGAAATTTTTTTTTTCTCGAGAAGGATATTTTTGAAATCTTTTAGTCCTATTGGGTATTTTTGATAATCCCCGTTTTAACCATTGAATTTACTTTTTGGGCTTATATCAAACCGAACAAACTGAAACATGTTCAATTTCTCCTTTCTCGTAAAAAAAACCAAAAATTTTGCACAAAAGGCTCACTACACTAAACCACGAAGCCGTGAGCAGAAGTCAAGTAATATAGAGTATATATATATATATATATATATGAATATATTAATGTTTTTAAATTAAAAAATACACTATTGATTAATATGCATATATTTGTTTGGATCCACATATTTTTTATGAATAAAACAATTGATAAACAAAAAGTATAAAAAATTAAAGGTTTGGACTTGGCTTAGGACTCTAATTATAAATAAATACCTTTTATATTTTAGTTAAGATATATGTTTATTCTTCTTAAAAAAAGTATTAATTTAGTACGGAATGTAAATAAAATATGAATGGAGGTTATAATTACCATGTTCACGTGAATGATTCATACTCCCATTGGTCAAACTTACATAAATATTTCTAGGTAGGGACATAATTTGTGTGATTCCTATGCAATAATCGAACTAAATATTCAAGGAAATGCGTTGAAGAGACTGTTTTTAAAAGCAAAAACATTATGTCTGAAAGGACATAATTTGAACAAATGACATACTCTCTCTTTTCTTTTCTTAAATATATATAAAGTAGATTTACTTTTTATATATTTTTTAATAGAAAATCTGAAACAGATTTTAGTCAAAACATTATGACTAAAATTAATTTAAATTTATGGTTATATGTGATTGAAACATCTAGCATGCAGGGAATGTTTTTTCAAATATATTTTCATCACTCCTCAAAACCCATTTTTTTTAAATACCCATATATATAGAGATATATATTTACTAATTTTTAGATAATTAGATATAAATTTGTTACAGATATAAATAATTTATATTAATATTTTGAATAATTGCATCAAAATCAAGTTAATCGGATCAGTTTACTTATTTCGAGTAAAAATATTGGATCTGTTTTGTTAATTGCGTAAAAATTGGATCAAAATCGAGTAATCAAATCGGTTTAATTAGCTTTGATTTCAAAATTGGATCTAAATTATGTCAATAAAATCAATATGATTAACCCGATTGTGATACAGTTAACTTAACCGTACTTAATTTTGATTTGAAGTCAATTAAATTGATTCTATTAACTTTATTTGATGCAATTATCCAAAATATTAACACTAATTGTTTATATGTGTAATAAATTCACATATAACTGTCTAAAAAACAACATTTTAACATATATTCGAGTCAAATTGGGTTCAAAACAAAGTCAAATTAGGTCGCATTGGGTCAAAAAGTCTAATTGAGTCGCACTATCGCACTGGGTCACAGAGTTATATTGAAACACATGTCGTGTCACAGAGTCGCATTGGGTCACAAAGTCTCATCGAGTCGCACAGTAGCACTGGGTCACAGAGTCATATTGAAACACTTGGTCACAGAATTTAACCTCTTTTTTATGTTTTTGTTATAGGTGTAATGGTTTCAGTGGATGAGAAAATCACAATGGTTTATTTTTGTATGATGGTAAATAGGGAAAATGTAAATGGAGAATTCAAACGGGTAGTAGAATTCAGGAAAACCATAGAGTATTTTCTATCGTCATCCAATTAATCTGACATACCAACAACTTATTGATGAATTATGCGCAGAGATGATGGTGGAAAAAAATAAACGAGGTTGAAGTTAAGCTATTTGCCCAATATTTGTGAAAATTGAAAGGAGACATATATACTGAATGAAAAACATCTTATTTGTTATATGTTCGATCATATAAGAGGAATTCAACCCCTACTATATGTGGAGATAGAATCAACAAGTCTGAAGTGTGAAATAAAAATTTAGAGGGAAGTTGAACCTCTAATTCCTACTTTTGGAAGCATTCCTAGAGAAGGTGAGAATGAAGGTGTTGTAGATTATGATGAATGTGTTATTGTAGGTTCAAATAACAAAAGTAGAGTTGGGAGTAATCCGACAGTAATAGAAAATATTTTAAATTCAGATCATTCTGATAGCGAACATACCGACGGGTTAAGAGAGGATGATGGTTATGTCATGAATATGGTCGTTCATGAAGTTGTTTGTGTGGCAGTAATGAAGTTGATACCGACGTGTCAACGGAGCATAAGGATGGTGATGGTGAAGGTGAGAATAATTTATTTGGAAATAGTAGTTTACGAGAAGCCAAATAATTGAAATTCAGTCTTCGAGTTCGAATATGGATTGCAACTTAAAATTGGGTAAGAGTTTCATAGTAAGAAGGATGTACATGCATTTGTAAGGAAGGGTTTACTTAAAGCTTCTTTTAGATATACAACATTGAGTTCTGATTCGAATATGTGGGAAATACGATGCAAGTTTGTAGAAAGTGGTTGTAAATAGAAATTACGTGTGGCAGCAATCCTGAATTCCAAACGGTTTAGTGTGAGAACACATTATCCCATTCATAAGTTTTCACCTATATCTAAATCGACAGAAGCTACAAAAGGTACAACGCAATTGGTTAAAGATTACTTGAATGAAAAATATACTGAGAAAAATGAAACACCTCCGACAAAAAAATAATGGCTCGTGTAAAATCAAAGTACGATGCCAATGTATCATATTTGATGATATTAAAAGGCAAATGCATTGCTCAAAACAGATTCGTGGTGATGAGGGTGGTTGCACCTGTTTTTAGAAAGAAATCTTGAATCTGTCATAAATCTTCAGCTGGATGGTGATAGGAAAAGCTTTAAAAACCATTTATGGTTGTGAGAGTGGCTATAAGAGGATGGAAATAAATCGATCAATTCATCAAGTTCGTATCTATTTTTCTTCATTGAAATTTAAGGACTAAATTGACATTTTTACCTTTGTGACCCGTGTGACCCATGCGATCCTTGGGACCCATATGACCTTTACGACCCATGCGACTCTTGCGAAACTTGTGACATATGCGATATATGCGACCCATGTGACCATCCTTGCGATATGTACGATATATGCGACCCTTGGGACCCATGATACCCATGTGACCCATGCGACACTTGCGACCCATGGGACCCATATGACCCTTGTGACTCGTTGTTTTGATGTAAGACTCATGTCTTTTCGAATGCTAGCTATGCCTTTTTTTGAATGCCAACTAAACCTTTTTCCAAATACGTGTATCTACGATACACTCTCATCTGTCCATCCATCTTTCTATTAAAAGGTTCATCAAGTTCTCTAAGTATCACCATCTCACCCATTTGAGATTGAATCATATCTCTCTCCTTTCTTCTTCTACTTCTCTAATCCCAAATTATCTAAGAAATCTTTGTGAACTTGTGACCTTCATCACATCTCTCTCCTCTTCGACTCAAGCGACTCACTGAGACTCATGACCCTTTTCAACTCAAACGACTCATTGAGACTCGCATCCATTTGAAATAAAACAATTCACTTTCAAAAACCTAATACTACAAGAAAATTCTTATTTGCGGACGGAATTTCCAGAGTGAAAGTGTTGTTCCTAAATTTCGAAACGGAATAGGGACGGATTGAGGACCGAAACATAAATCCGTCCGTAAATTTACAGACCAAAAATTAGTCCCTCAGACCGTGATTACGGACGTATTTGGGACGGGTTAGGATACGTTGCGGAATGGAGACCACGTCCAAAGACGTTCTCAATCTGCGGATGAAAACATCGTTCATCCGTAAATTTGTGGACGGCAAAACCATCCGTCCGTGAATTATGGATGGCAATAGCTTCCATCCTCAAATTATAAGGGATTTAGGGACATATTCGGGACGGTTCGTCGGGAAATATTTGTCTTACTCTGTAATCCGTCCTTAATCAGTCCATAAATTATGTATTTAACCTCTCCTCCTTCCATCAATTTCTCACACACAATTCTCATATATTTCTCTCCATATCTTGTTATCGTTTCTAATTATAATGGTATCATTGTCGAGATCCCAGATTTTCATTTCTAAACAGTAGAAGAATTGATCTGAAAACTCAAGCTCTATTGAAGGAGTTTATGGAAGGCGTTACACAGTTTATGATGATGGTGAAAAATCAATAAGTTTATAGAGAAACTGGTAAGTTGGTTTATCCATGCGTCAAATGCAAAAATAAAAAAATTCGTTAATGAGAGAACCGTTTGGAATCATCTTTATTTAAGAGGGTTTACTCCAAATTAGTTCATTTAGTTATCTCATGGAGAGAATTTTGCACCATGACCTAGTAATGTTGTGGAAAATTTTAGTAGGAGTATTGTACATCATGAAGTGTTTGAGACTTCACAGGATGTAGAAATGAACCCTTATATAGAAATGGTGCAAAATATATTCGTTGAAAGAAACGAAGATTAAAATATTGAAGAAGATCCGAATGAAGAAGCGAAAAGTTTTTTTGAAATGTTAGAAAGTGCTAGCATCTACTTTATGATGATTGTAGAAGTGGTCTTTCACGATTATCTCTATCTGTACGTTTGATGAATTTGAAAACTAAAAATAATCTTTCTGATAATTGCATGGTTCTATATCGCAATTAGTTAGAGATTATTTGCCTTAAGATAATAATGTAGGTGAGTCATGTTATGAAACAAAGAAGATGATGAGATCATTGGGTTTATTGTCATATCAAAAGATTGATATTTGCCAAGATAACTGTATGATTTCTGGAAAGAAACTTCGGATTTGAGCAGTCGAAACAATTATTTAGGCCTTTGCACTGATTGTTTTAATCCATTCAGGATGTCTGGGAGAAATTATTCATTGTGGTCAGTTATTATAACACCGTACAATTTACCACCAGATATGTGCATGAAGCGTGAGTTTTTGTTCTTAAAAATATTGATTACCGGGCCTAATCATCTGAAAAGAAGTTTGGATATATTTTTTCAACCACTGATTAGAATTGTGGAAGGGAGTTCCACCGTACAACATTTCGAGATGACAGAATTTAATATTATGAGGTGCTCTTATGTGGACAATAAGTGATTTTCCAGCTTATGGTATGCTATCTGGATGGACAACGCATGGTCGATTGGCTTGTCCATATTGCATGGGGGAAACAGATGCTTTTCAGTTGAAATATGGACGAAAGACGAGTTGGTATGCTATCTGGATGGACAACGCATGGTCGATAGGCTTGTCCATATTGCATGGGGGAAACATATGCTTTTCAGTTGAAATATGAACAAAAGACGAGTTGGTTTGATTGTCATCGTCGTTTTCTTTCTGATGATGATACATTATGACGTAACAAGACGAATTTCGAAAGGAATATAGTTGTACGGAAATCTCCTCCTCCAGTGTTGACCGGCGAAGAGATTTTGTATGAATGAATTCTTAATTTGGGTATTCCTAGGAGTATAGATTGCGGAGGGAACAATCATCTGAGAATTGATGGTTATGGAATTACCCATAATTGGTACAAGAAGAACATATTTTGGGATCTACTGTATTGGAAAAATCTGAAGCTTCGACATAATCTTGATGTCATGCAACATAGAGAAAAATATTTTCGATAATATCATCAACACAATACTGAATATCACAGAAAAACAAAGGATAACATTAAATCATGGAAGGATCTAGAAGAGTATTGCTCACGGAAGGAGTTACATACAAGTGACGATGGTAAAACTCCAGTTTCAATATTCAGATTGTCGAATGATGAGAACTTTAAATTTTTGAAATGTTTGAAGGAAGACGTGAAATTTCCTGATGGTTATGCATCTAACATCGGAAGGTGCATCGATATTCATGGAGGAGAGTTATCAGGGATGAAATGTTACGATTGTCTTGTATTCAGGCAAAGACTACTTCTCATATGTATTTTTGAATTGATGGACAAACATGACACGAAGCAATTGGAGGTATCATTGATTATTTTATTTATATAGTATAATTAATGATTAATAATTTACAGATATTAATTGTTAAATGAACTAATTAATACTTTATTTTTCAGGTATTGACATATTTTTTCGAGATTTATGTGTGAGAAATTTGAGTGTAGATGTGGTTCATCGACTTAAAAGTAACATAGTTACTGTACTATGTAACTTAGAGAAGATTTTTTTCACCATCATTCTTCGATGTTATGGAGCATTTAACAGTTCATCTACCACTCGAAGCTGCATTAGGAGGTCCAGTTCAATTTTGTTAGATGTATCCATTCGAGAGATTTATGTTTCATCTGAAGAAAAAAGCTAAACAAAAAGCTCTTCCAGATGGTTCAATTGTCGAACAATACGTGAATGAGGAGATATCATTCTTCACTTCTTACTACTTCGAGCCAAATGTTCATAGACGAAGTAGAAATCCAGACAGATGTTTTGATGGTGGTGTGGCATTTTCATATCCAGTACCAGATGTTTCAGATATATTTTACGAAATTGGTCGAACTGCTGGTAAGACAAAAGATCTATAGCTATCACAACGAGATCTACACATCGCACATATATATGTTTTACTCAATTGCGAATATCTACGGTCTTTTGAAAGGTAACATACTATAATATGGATTAAATTGCGTATGCATATTTTATTTGTAATATTTGCAGAATTTTTCTAACATTTTTCATGATGTTGATGATGTATTGAAGTATACATATGTAACTATTGATGAATCTCAACTCCAGGAACTTCAAGAAAGAAATTTCTTCACATGGATAAGACATAAGTAAATGATAGATTAAATATTAATAAATATATAATATTCCAATGCTTTGACGACGGTTGTTTCCTCTATAATGTAGATTGAGATTAGCAATCACCTGTTGTGTCTACGAGATCTTGTTAAAGGACCAATTATAAAAGTTATGAGTTGGCCAATGTATTTTACACGTGGTTACAACTTTCATACTTACGAGCACGAAAAATTGAAGTCAACTATGAACTATGGTGTATGTGTGAAAGGTGAAAGCTATTGTGAATCGACCGACGAACTAGATTTTTCATGGGATTTTGAAAGAAATTTCGCAATTGGAATATCTAGGTATCATTACTAATCTAATAAATTTCTTATCGATACCACACATGATATTTTAAAATATATTGACTTATATTTTCCATTTTTTGTAGGTTACATTGGCCTAAGAGGGATGTTATTCTGATGTGATTGTTTCGATCCAATAAGCGGTCGCGGAACAAGAATAAAGAAATTAGGCGTCGTAGAAGTTAATTCTACATGAATACATGCAAAATACTAGCCTTTATTCTTACGTCACAAGCCGATCAAGTTTGTTACGTTTCCTATCAACATATGAGACGATCTTCAGATTGACGTTTTGCAATGAAGATACTTCCAAGGGGTAAATTTATCGACAATGCAGAAGAACAACAATTGGCCATGCAACAACAAACCATCGAGATTGTTGCTATTGATGAAGTTACTATTGAAGCACCGGCGTATGGTGAAGTCGAAGAAATTGAAGGTGAAGAGATAGAAGAAAATGAAGAAGATGAAGAATTTGAATCAAATTTAGAAACACAAGAATCGACGGAAGAATTATGTGACTCTGAAGATTATCCATGTTAACTTGTTATCGGATGTTTAAAATAATAAAAGAATTGTTATTGTCAAGTTCATATTGAATTGACGGAATATATAAGTTTAATAGCATATATATTAAGTTTTATGTTCTTATTTAGTTTAAAAAATATATATTAAGTTATATATTTTTTAAGTTAAGAAATACATATATTAAATTATATGTATTTTTGAAATTATATTAAAATTAATTAATTTTTAATTTAAAAATTAAAATTAAAATTTTTAAAATAAATATTGAATTAAAACTTGATATAATATTTTAATTTAAAATTTTAGTATGTCTCGCCGCGTTGAAAGAGGCGGCAAGACGATAAACTGTTCAACCTTAGAGGAAAGTGCCAATGGTCCATCTCCTCCACAACAAACGAGACAGTCAGATACGGTATTTTCGGATTTTATAAATCCGAATTTATTTCCAAACACTAGATCGGTATAATATATGTCGTATCCATTTTATCAGCAGATGCCACCACCGGTCGAACCAATGATGCATCACGAATCAACGATGGAAGAACTTTTATCGATGGATGAGGAAAGACGTAAACTTCCTCGTTTAGATCCAAATCGTGAAGACGACACACAATGGTACGTAACATTAAATTTAAATTTAACATTTGTATATTATTTAGTTAATTAAGTGTTAATTTACCTTTAATTTTGTTTTATAGGTTTGGCTACGATCAGCTTTCTCGTCATATAACAAAGACGATGAAAGCTGATAATGATCATCCATGTTATAACTGGATGCGGATCGATCCTGATATCAAGAAACGATGGTGGAAATCTTTCGTGGTATATTTTTACTAATATTTATTTTACTCAAAATTTAAAATGATATTTCAATAACTTATTATTTCATCATTTTCAACAAAAATTTTATTGGAATCCTAAAATAACCGGACTAGTAAAGTCCAAATTTGAACGGGTTGCGGGAGTTCGACTCAAATCTGTCGTAAACGAATGCAAAAGAGATTGGGAGAAAAAAGGCAAACCAGCTTCAAGGAGAGAAGCGAGCGCACTAGTCAATCTCGTCGTTCCGATAGAGGTAAGATTTTTAATTTTTTTAAGTTTTGATACAATTGACCTTTGCTTAATATTAAAAACATAAATTTAAATTTGTTTTAGGTGAAAGAGAAGGGATCTGAACCGTCGTACGTGGAACTGCTGAAACGTACACACAAGAAGAAATCCAACGGTTCATGGATAGATGCCATAGTGAAACGTGTTCACGACGATGTTCAGAATATGACATCGAAGCGAGTATCTCAAATCCTGCCGAGAGAAGACGGGACACAACCTTCTCTAACTCACGAAGAATACAACGAGATGTATTTCGAGATAAATTAACTATAATTTAAAATAAATTTCTTATTTATAATCTTAATTAAATTTCGATATTTCTTTTGCAGCAAGTAACACCATACAAAGGTCGTCTAATTAGCCTTTAAGGAATTGCATCAAAACGTGCGAGATCCTCCAAAGACAAAGGAAAAGCCGCAACCGACGAACTTCGAAACACCCTCTCTAGAATGCAAGAAGAATTAGAACAACAACGTTCAACATTACAAAGGGAAGTTGAACGATGAAAAAAGGAACGTTAACAGTGGTTGAAAATGATGAAGGAACACATGTCTAATATCAATTGGGATACGACCTGAAACAATGATTCTGACGATGAGAATTCCCAAATACCACCAACAAAATTATAAATATATGTTAATGATGTAAAAACAATAATTAATTAATATTAATTTTAAATTTATAATCGTAATTTAAAAATTTTTATTTAAAAAAACATTTGCGGACGGCTACAATGTCATCCGCAAATGCGCGTCGTTTCCCCGTCCGTGGCCGGGTCGCGTTTCCCGTCACTTTGCGGACGGCTTTGCACTCCGTAATTACGGACGGTTTGTGGACTCCTTTTTCCGTCCATATTTGCGGACGAATTGCGGACGGTTTTATTTTTGCGATGCGCATTTACGGATGGATTATGGTCATCCCTAAACATGTTTAAGGACAGATTTTTTTCAATCCCTATTTCGTAAATTTCTTGTAGTGTAATCCCTAATGTATTTTATATGCAATATAAAACCCTAAAAATCATCCATTCATAAACGCCAATAAAGATTGACTCGTATTCTCTTCTTCATTACTGATCTTTGTCATTTCTTTTTTTCTTTCTCACTTCAAAATTTTCTTACTCTCAATTTCGAAATTTCCTTCTTCCTTATTTAGAAATCGATCTTTGCTCTCAATTTCTAAAAAATATCAAATCGTGTTTATTTTTTACGTACAAAAAATAAAAATACATTTATCTTTTCTCTATTTTTTTGTTTTTAATCCTTAAATTTTTTAAGGAATACGTGAAAATCCTAAAAAATTATTCTTGATATTTCACCATGTTAAGCTTCAAGTTTTCGAGCACCCTGAATATTGGACTATCTATTGTAGTAATAATTAAATTCATATTAATGGAATACCTATGTTATAATTGTACATATGTTCTGATTGCATGCAATGATAAACTGATGTTAAATATTTCAAACATGTAGATAGTTGAAAATCCAACATTATAGAATACTAACAAATACTGATTCATTTATAAATAACTCTACCAGATATATTGAATCGAAAATATCAAAATTTATTATACCATTAAAAATAAACTTACCCCTAAAACTTTATACGAATTCGTATTTTTTTATTGGTTTACATGAATTAATTATTAATAGTTAATTCAGATGGGAAGTGACATTTGGTGGGAAAAATAATAAAAAGGCAAACGTGGCAGTGTCCCTCTGTAGCTGTCTTTATAGACTTCCCACGTGCAGACCCACGTGCGGATGGATATTCTCCGAGCAGTCGTACTGTGAGACCTAGACCACGACATTTCGTAGCAATAATTTTATTATAACTAGTATGGCACCCGCGGGTTGCACGAGATATATTTTTTGATATTTTTATAATGAAAAAAATGAGAAAAATATAAAATTATTAATAAATATAATGAATTGGTTTATTGTATACCTATAATAAATTCAAAATATATAATGTAATGATAGAACAATATGTAATTATTAATATAGAATAATTATATTTAAGATTTTTCACTAAAAGCACAGACTTTTATCAATTTGATATTAGAGAAATGTAATTAATATATATATATATATATTATAAATATAGCATTATATCATACATATATAATATTAATATTGATGAAATATTTTCTATATCATTTAAAAAATAACCAATACCAATAAACTTAAATTAAAAACAAATAGAAAGTTAATGGATTTAATTTTGGTGTTTAATAATAAGATTAAAGGTAAATAATTTTTTAATAGTTATTTTAGGAAATATTAGTGTAACGAAAAATATATACAAAATAGAAGTCAATAATAAGATTAAACATTAAATGTTTGATGTAATTACAAAAAAATGACCATTAAATTATATAATTTTTTGGTAATAAATTTTAAAATTTTAACTTGACATATTTATTTATATTAACCCACAATAATAATACAATCATAATCCAAATCTATATATTATATTATTTTTTAACAATATTTGATTAATTAATTATACTATAAAATTATTATAATAAAAAATTAAACAAAATATAAATATTTCACTAAATATTTTTTTTTTCTAAAAATGTTTTAAAATATACAAATGAATACAATTTTACTGTGATAATATAATAAAAATAAAAATAAAAATAAAATCCTAATTCTCTTTAGTCATCTCTCCCTCCCACATCGTGCCTCCTTTTTTGTTTCACTCACCCTTCCCCTTTCCCTCGCCCTTCTTTTTTTTTCTTCTTCTTCATCAACCCAAACCGGTATTTTCCTTGAACTTTCCTTGAACCGTAGAGCAAAGAAAAAGAATGGACCTCAATCACCTCGAGGGGATGGGTATTTTCCATGAAGAGCTTGGCTTGAAAGATTTGGATCTGTTCCACATCAATCCAAACCGGTTTTGTGGTACTGTACCGCACCGGTTTAGGCAGCTCAAGCTTCTCTTTGAGCTCGATCTAAGCATTAATCAGTTTGCGGGAAAGTTTCCAACGGTGGTCTTCCATTTTCCGCCATTGAATTTCTTGGATCTTCAGTTCGATGAGTTTGAGGGGACTATTCCCAAACTCCTCTTCAACAAATATCTAGACGCCATTTCCATCAACCACAATAGGTTCCATTAACAGTAGCGGATACGGCGAGAGACGGAAGATACAGAGACTCATGCCCGAATGGACCCCGTTTCTTAGGCCCAATTCGACGTGTCAGTGTCAAAAGATTGAAAAGAGGAACATGATAGATTATTCGATAAACTACGTGAGGAGACCAATTTTTTTGGTGAAGCGGTCGTATCGGTGCTGAAAGATACGGCGAGGAATATTTATATCCTCCTGAAGAGTTGACATTGCCATTTTTATAGGATTATGGATTGATTTTGGCATGTATTTAAGGTCGAGATGAAAAGGAGAAGTTACATGTTAATGGAAGATGAAACGGACGGAAGATGAAACGGACGTGGTGTTGATGGATAAAATGGAAAAAATTGAAAAGATTGGCTATTTTATTATTCCATCCATCAATTTTGTCCAAAAAATGAATCTGGACAAATTTGATAGCTATAGAATAATTTAAAATAAAATTAAGAAGAAAATTAAAAAGAAGATGATGGATAAAACGGAAAAAGTTAGAAAATTGACAATAAAAAACATATAATTGATTGCTAGATTAATAGAATAATAACAAAATTGATTGCTAGATTAATGGACAAAATTGATTGATAGATTAATGGAATAATAATAAAATTGATTCCCAAAATTGATATTAATGGAATAATAATAAAATTGATTCCTAAATTAATAGAATAATAATGGGGAAGATAAATGGTTAAAATGTGTTAAATTTAAATGAAAAAAAAAAGGAGAATGTTTGATGAGTTGGCAGCCTGAAAATGCAGCAAAATATCATCTTTTTTATATATGGATTTAAAACATCAATTTTAAAAGTTCATATAAAAAAAATATATGCGCAAATAAAAAACAAATATATAAAGAGATCGATGTTCTTTTTCCGAATATTCCATTAAAAACTGTGTATCATCTAGCTTAAAAACATATTGTGTAGAAATTATTTGAATATTATTTTTCAAAAATTTCTAATGATATTCAATACGCATAAATTTTATTGGTATCGTTGAATTAAATGACATTAATGATCAATATAATTAGTTATAAATATTATATTAATATTTGATTAAATATAATAAATTTTAAAATATTTAAATATTTATATTTGTATAAATATATAGTTATAAATATTATATTAATATCTGATTAAGTATAATAAATTTAAATATTTAAATTTGTATAATATATATATATTTTTCCTATTTTTATACAAAAATTTTGTGGATATTAATAAGATATTTAAACATTTTAAACCATTTATCAATATAATTATATTTAATAAAAAATTAGTTTAAAAAAATAAAAAACTTGGTGAGGTGGCTTCACCACAAGTCTCCTCCTTTTACAAAAACTTTTTTATATATAATATTTATATAAATATATAGTTATAAATAATATATCAATATTTGATTAAGTATAATAAATTTAAAACATTTTAAATATTTATATTTGTATAATATATAGATTTTTGATATTTTTATGTAAAGATTTTATGGATATTAATAAGATATTAAAAGAGATATTTAAAAATTTTAAGTCATTTAATTACATTAATGATCAATATAATTATATATAATAAAAAATTAATTAAAAAACTTGTTTAGATGGTTTCACCATAAACCCCCTTTTGCAAGAACTTGTAGATATACGATTTTTATATATATAGTTATAAATAATATATTAATATTTGATTAA
>CM071861.1:2682111-2694981 GCA_036759665.1 Gynandropsis gynandra | reverse complement strand
ATATTTTTATGTAAAGATTTTATGGATATTAATAAGATATTAAAAGAGATATTTAAAAATTTTAAGTCATTTAGCTACATTAATGATCAATATAATTCTACATAATAAAAAATTAGTTAAAAAAAAAACTTGCTTAGGTGGCTTCACCATAAGCCTCCTTTTGCAAGAACTTTTATAATATATATAGATTTTTCCTATTTTTATATAAAGATTTTGTGGATATTAATAAGATACTAAAAGAGATATTTAAAAATTTTAAATCATTTAATTACATTAATGGTCAATATAAAATATATTTAATAAAAAAATTAGTTTTAAAAAATAAAAAACTTGCTGAGGTGACTTCACCATAAGTCTCCTTCTTTTACAAAAACTTTATTTATATATAATAATTATATAAATATATAGTTATAAATCATATATTAATATTTGATTACGTATAATAAATTTAAAAACATTTTAAATATTTATATTTGTATAATATATATAGATTTTTGATATTTTTATGTAAAGATTTTATGGATATTAATAAGATATTAAAAGAGATATTTAAAAATTTTAAGTCATTTAGCTACATTAATGATCAATATAATTATACATAATAAAAAATTAGTTAAAAAAAAAAACTTGCTTAGATGGCTTCACCACAAGCCTCCTTTTGCAAGAACTTTTATACATAATAAAAAATTAGTTAAAAAAAAGACTTGTTTACATGACTTCACCACAAACCTCCTTTTGTAAGAACTTTTATATATATAATTTGTTATTGAATACACATCATTTTTACATGTAAATATAATTGATTTAGTTAATTTACAAATATAAAAATATAAGTCTATGAAAATATCTCATTTATCATTCTATTTATTAATTTTTAATAAAATTATACATTTATTTTTTATTTAATCATTTATATATTTATCAAGTGTTTCACAATAATATATTAATTTGCATACGAATTTTTAAATTGATACACGTTTATTAACATTATTAATTCGTTCAATTTTTCGTCAACCAATGATTATATTGATAGTCACGTCACAAAAATCAAATAAAACAATATTAAATTTTTAATTTTTTTATAAGAGACTAAAGTATTAAAAAATTAATTTTTTATTCTCTTTCTTATCTCATTCTTCTTTATCTCTATCACACAAATAATTAAAAACTTAAAAAATGAAGAATCAAATATTTCAAATTATAAATTAAAGAATTTAATATTTTTTAAAAATGTGAAACAACATATTTCCTTCGACTCATCTGTAATCGTTGATTGTTATGAATTCTCTATCATACAGATTTCATTAAATCATTATGAACAAGAGAATACCCTTCATATCTTATGAATGATAACAGGCGTGTGAGTTTACACACTTCTTAACCATTATATTAAAAATAGGTCATTTCCAACGGTCATATACGTTGAAAATGACATTGTCAAACGG
Organism: Gynandropsis gynandra; assembly: GCA_036759665.1. Classification (NCBI taxonomy): domain Eukaryota; kingdom Viridiplantae; phylum Streptophyta; class Magnoliopsida; order Brassicales; family Cleomaceae; genus Gynandropsis; species Gynandropsis gynandra. Next base: position 2,693,536 of record CM071861.1, on the reverse strand, counting down.
GTTATAATGCATTTTCGGCCGTTGGGAATCGATCGTTGAAAATTCACACCCTATAGCAATTTACAACTATATTTTAACTGATATTATCCATTTAGAATAATCAAGGGATTATAATGGATCGTCGTTGGACGTTACAACGGATGCATGTTACAACATTTTTAAAAAATATCAATTAAAGGATTGCAACGAGTATCCGTTGGAAACTTGCAACGGGTATCCGTTGAAAGTGTTGGCGGGTCTTACCAATGGATATCCATTGAATTCGAATTGGTGAAAAATTTAAAATATTCCACGGATCTACGTTGAAAAATTTGTTCTTTTATCAATGGGTATTCGTTGCTAATTTGACGAATTTATAAAAAATAAAAAGTTTTAATATATAAAAAAATTTTACAAAATTAAAAAATAAACTCGCTACATTTCCATCTAAATCGGCACCATTTTCATCATCTCCGTCCTCACCAAAACCTCGGGAAGGGATTGTATCGGAGTCGATGATCGGTTCTTATCTCGACGTTGTTGTCCTTGTCGGTGGTGTGGCTGACACGGTCGACCGACCATCAACTCGATGATACTCTCCATATGGCGCGTCTACGCTCGCATTTCTCAAAACATAGATTGTGTTTCTTAAAGAGTATCTTGTGTTGTTCGAAGTGTAGTCTCGAACTGCCTGATGCATCTTTCTTGCGTAAAAGACTCTTGGACCTTAGGAGGTACTATCATAGTGTCCTCTACAATAACTTTTTGTAGAAAAACTCAGACTGTATAGACGCCTCTTATATGGTCTAATAGAATGCATTATGAAACAAATAAAAGCAACATATCGATTTCAAAATATATATAATGAAAGAATTATTAACAATAATATTATTATTTACCTCAAACTAAATTTTCTCCTTTTTGTAAAGTACTAAGTTCATCGGAAGATAAATTTATCGCTTGTTATTATTGTGAGATCTTTTATGTCACAACTTTAACCATCCGCTCTGTCCGGGGGTCAACAAGTTCAGATTCGTTGATCTCTTCCCTGAAGACAGATTTCTTCTTGGCATGAGTCTCAATTACCAGCACAAAAAAATCGGTTCTCTTTACATCCTTTACATCTGTAATATTATAATAATATGATTAGTTAACAATTTTATATAAAATAAATTTAAATTATAAATGTAAATTTCTTACAAATTCTTTATTTCTTATCGAAAATGACTTCGATCTTGAGGTATGGCAATGCGGACCATCCCCAAGAAATTTCTCGATGTATCAACATTTCTTGGCCTTTTCATTTTTTGCCTTAAAGTCCTCTAACTCTTAATGTTGGACGAGTTGGTTGAATACCTCGTTTGTTGCCATGTCGGGCAGTTCTTATTACAGTAGTTGTGTATTGCATTGTTCATCATGAATTACATGAGCTTGCATATTGTGCATTCAAGCAGTATAGATGTGCAACGTGTTCTTCTTTCGCCATCTATATGTGCGCTACAAAATTGAATTTAAATTAATTAATTTACTGATCAAATTTGATAATATATTAAATTAAATCTTATATTAAACACACTTACGATAAATCTATACTACCATCGGCGATATATAACTTATAGCGTCACCTTCCAAGAATAATATAGTCAATATTTTAAAAAACCTTTGATGATGTTGTTACACGTGTGTTTAAGAACATCATCTACATCAAATCTACATGTGTAAATAAAATCATTAGACAGTTTAAAAATTAATTAAAATATATATGTGTAAATAAATAGTAGCTTACCATAATGTTTTGTTAGGACGTTAGAGATCAATGATAGGAATAGTTGCATATTCGTCAAAGGTATCGATCAAAACATTAATATCCATCATATCGTCTTCATCATCAAATATCGGTAGTGCCGATATAGGTGAGGATGCTGATATGGTGGTGGAGGTGATGGTGGGGCTCTGTGAAACCCGCTACTAAACCACCATGACTGATAAATCTTGGAGCTCTCATTGTGTTTAAGTGTTTAGAATTTTTGTTTGAGAGAATTTGATGTATTTGTTTTGAGATTGTATTGAAAATGAATTTTTCAATGGATTAAATACAGAATTTTCAACGGGCATCCGTTAGAAATGCCAACGGATACCCGTTGGAAAATGTGTCCAATCAGCGGAAGTCATGAAATGAGGTGACTATTGAGTTTTCAACGTGCATCCGTTGGTATTTCCAACGGATGCCCATTAGAAAGTGTGTTCCCGAGAAAACGAGTGGCATAAATGGTTGTACGTATACTTTTTATTAGGCACCCGTTGGAAATGCCAACGGATGCCCGTTGGAAACCATCGGCCAGATGCAACGAGGTAACTAGGCGGGACATAGCCATCATAACCGATTCCAACGGATTTCGTTCTACAGGTATCCGTTGGCAAGTTGTATGCATTTCAACGGTCATCCGTTCGAAACTACCAACGGATACCCGTAACAAAATGAAAAACTGTAAAATATTTCGAAGTGTCGAATAAGATTAAATTATTCAACGAGCATCCGTTACATTTTCTAATAGATGCCTGTTGAAAATGAAAAACATGATATATAAAATTCAATTTAGAAAAGTTTGATATTATGATTACACAATTCACCTATCTTCTTTAGTTGACTTTTCAATTGGCGAGTATTCCTTCAATGGTGTATGGAAATCGTCGCCATGTTTATCTTTTGCATCTTTCAGTTCAGTGTCTTCATGATCGCGGATGTATGCGCTATCTTTATCGACTCTTACGAGAATGTCTTCTCGATGGTCGGTATCAATTGACCATATTGGCCTAGGATAATCGATTTTCAATGGATCTTATTTTTCTTTCTGTGTTTACAATGCCTTACAATTTAATCTTAAGTACGACCCACCACTCCTCTCTTCGGTGTTTCAATATTTTTGGATAGTGCACGTGACGTACATGATTCACTTGATCTGTTGTGATGAATGAATCATACTTTGCATATTGTCATGTTGGGTTGATTCAATTCCTCCTCATTGATTTTTTCGTGCACTACTCCTATGGTTGGATGGAACCACTGATATTTAGAAAGCATTATCTTCAGTCTAATGAGACCAAGATATTCCACCTATAGGGTTTGGTACAAAATATCGTAAAAATTATCATATTTTATTTCACTATTAACGCAGACACCGTAATTGAATGTATTTCTATATTTTTTGTGCTTGTAAGTGTGGAATATGTATCCCAAAGTAAACATAATTGGTCAACACAATTCATTTCTTGAAAGACCATTAGCCAAATCTTTTAACCAAGTAGGATGTCTCTCATCGCATTTCTTAACCTATATAATATAAAAATGAATGATTATTTATAACATACATTATTTTAAGTATATATACGAAAATACATGTACGTACGTAAAATCTCAACTACAAGGCATAATGTTGAACTTTCATTTTGGTGAGTTCATCTGTATTTAGATGAGGATATGTACTTATTACTTCTTCATCTAATATTATGTACTGAAAGTATATTAACATATATATATATATATATGTAAATTAAAAGATCGATTGTCATCCTTTCGTATCTTTTGAAAGTAATATGTCTTAACAATTTAATAATATATATATATGTGTAGACGTGATTATACTCACCTGGTGTTAGCCAATATTCCTCGGATTTCTCTCTTGTACGTCCAATTGGTGTAAAGATCTCATGAATCGCACCAAACTGAGGACTATATTGATAGAGATAGTTTGTATGATCTTCTTGTGATTTTTTCTGTTTCGTGGGAATATGTGACTCAAAATATAATGTGATGAAATATGTGATTTTTTCTAACAAGTATTGTTTAAAAATAGATCTTTCAACCGCTACTTTATTTTTTTTTTGTATTTTTTTGATGAATGAAAAACCTTTCGAATAGATACATACACCTGAATTGAGCCGATCCATAGAGTATTTCCTCATTTGGTAAATATATTGGCAAATGTTCTATGAAATCGAAGAAGGAGGGCGTAAAAATTTCTTTTCAAAGAGCACAATACTTCGGAGATATTATTTTTCAATAACTCTAAGTCATCTCTTTTTAAATTTCTTGACCATCTATCTCTAAAAAAATATACTAATTCCACATAACACGTCGTGAATGTTCTGTGGTAATAGTTTTCAAACGCAATTGGAATGAGTTTTTGGATGAAAACGTGACTTTTCAACCTGATGAGTCTTGAACCCACAATATCCACACATCGAACAATGTTCGATGCATATGCATCTGGAATTTTAACGTCTTCTTTTAACCACCTCAATATTGTTGTTTCTGATGGCTCAGACATTTTGAATATGGGGATATGTTCTTTTCCATCGTGTAACTCCAACTTGGGTCTTCGACATATCATCTTCAAATATTTTCTTGATTGTATGTTATCTTTTGTTTTCCCCATCACATTCAAAACAGTGTTGATGATGTTATCAGAAAGGTTTTTTTCAATATACATAACAAAATCATTGGCCATAGAGATATTGACTTCTGGATTGTCCATATGGACTCAATTATCGGTGCACGGACAAAGATAAACATTTTTTATTTCATACGTAAACTTGAAAAATATTTCATTGAAATCCTTCCAAGCCTTATCATCCGATGAATATTTCATTATCCATTCACCCGTCGAGTGTTCTGCGTGCCATCTCATTGCCGCAAAGGCTTTTTTTATTCAAATAATCTTCTCAACCTATTTGCTATAGATATATAGAACATCATTTTGTATGGTACATATTTTCATGAAGATGGTTTTTTTGGACGAAATCTGCTTGCACCACAACATTTACATTCCAACAAGTCTTTATCTTCTCCCCAAAATAAAATGCAACTATTTCTACAAATATCAATTTTCCCATTGACATTCCCAAATATTTTAAAACATTATTTATTTCATAATATATCTCAGAACCTTAACTATTTGTCGGTAATATTCATGTATGGTTTTTTTTAAATTAATCTATGCAATTTTTAGCTACATTGTATATTTTTATACCCATCAATGTTGATGACAATGATAAATGAGGCTAACCTTCATGAAAACCTTCATATATTGGTTATTTCGCCGCATCCAATAGGTTGAAAATTTAGTGTGCCTCATTGTTCGACATATCTTCATGCTTTTACTTAACAAATCTAAAGAAAAAAATTTTGACACCATTTTCATGTATATATTGGTCATCATTGTTTCACAATGAACCTCTTCATTTTTTTTATTGCTTGCGCTTCTTGCACACTATCTCTAACGTCACAATTTTCGCCGTTAAATAACAAAACTTTGCGATTCTCTACGAAATCCACCTTGTAAATGTGTTTGCAAAAAATTTCTTGACTTTGATACTTCATGTTTTTGCATCTTTTACAAGGACATAACATTGTCTTGCGTTGTTGACATAAAGTTTGCATCGGCACAAAACTCATGAACTGCTCTAATCCGTGTAAGAATTATTGTGTAACTTTCTCGGTTACTGGATCTTTTCTTCTATGTATCCACTCTCTCCGTCTGTATATATCTCTATTTCAAGAAGACGATATTGTTTGAAAATATATTTTGTATTAATGGCTTGGTGGTAAACATCTTGAGTTTGTTGTATAAATAGTGAACATTCAAACGGATGCCCGTTGGAAATACCAATGGGTGCCTGCTAAAATCAAATGTTCGATTATTCCAATGGTCGAATCGAAATTCTGACCTTTCCAACGGGCATTCGTTGGAATAAATTTTTGGTTTTCAACGAATTCATCAAGAACTTTGCAACAAGTTGTACCCATTGATGGGCCGTTGGAAATGCCAACGGATTGCAATGGACTTGTGGTAGTTGACCATTCCCCAATTTCCGTTAGAATCCATTTTAAATATTATCAACGAACGGAACTGTTGATCTGTTTGTTAAAATTTGATTGTTTTTTGGTAGTGAACAATCATCTCACTGAGAAAAAAATGATGACACATACCTGAACGTAACTAATCTTTAACGTATCTGTAAGGGAGTTATCGAGTTGGTATTGAAAATCAGAAAGTTTAGAGAAAGGGTTGAACACGAAAGCAAGATCAGGCCATTGTCTTTAAGATTCTTATATTTGCATTAATATGAACATTGTATAGTTGATTCTTCGAGTGATTTTCTGGTTTTCAGCTTTGTGTTCTGTTTGGCTATTGTTTTCTTGGGTGCTTCGTCGTTTCTAGTTTGCAGCTAAGGAAACTTCGATTCGTTGTCGAGTTCTATATTGGTCTCCAACACTAGTCTCGTTGTTATAATCTGGAACGAGCTGATAATATCTATGTTACGAATTTCTAATGAGTCTTCTCAACTCAGTTCTAGCGAGGTTTCATTAAGCAAAGTGGTTAATGTTTTCATGTCGCGAATTTTATTGTGTAGGCTATTGTGGTTTGTTTTGTTGTACGTACAATCCAATTCTCGAGATCAATTCAATGTTACAAAGCAAACGGTTCTACTTTTTTATATGGTGAGTCACTAGATATATGAACTGAATCTAGCTAAATTTATAAGTTTACGTTTCAATTCATATTTATGTTTCAAACAATATTCAATAATTTATACATGATTACGATAATTTCAACATATAAAAATTAATATCATATTTTAGAAAGTGAATACAATCTATAAATCGATATAAAATTATACAAAAATAAATATAAGAAATGAAAATATTAGAAATTAAAATAATATCATCAAATGATCCAAAATGAATATTTTTACGTAATTTTCATTTTGGATTGTTCTAAATTATTACGGTTACGATTTTTGTGTTGAAAATTATTATTTTAGAATTTAAAATTGATATTTTAGGATTTTAGTTATATTAAAAAAAATTTCTAATATTTATTTAACGTAGAGTTTAGATGGATTTGAATACAAAAAATATAATTATAATTTAAAATCGATAGATAATAGGACGAGAATCACAATTAAAAAGAATCGGACTAAAGCACTGTTCTCCAAAAGAAATATACATGTTTCCAACATAATAACATAAATACGCATATATATATATATATATATATATAATCTTTCCATTCTCGGCTTCTAATTTTTCATAGATGTAAAAAGAAGAAGAGAATATATATATATATATATATATATATATAAAAGATACCAAACATCAGGCAATAGAGAAGGGAACTAAACAAGAACAACTTTGAATCAAAGACCTCCTCATCTTCGACATTGTCGGCGCCCAGGGCCATAACTCTACCGGATATCAACACATTCATCTCCCGTATAACCCTCTTCCCAAACACAAAACCATTGATGTGATGAGTCAGTGGCTGGTGGAGAAGGGAAGATGCGAGTGCAAAGAGGGAGAAAAGATGATCAAAATACAAATAAGTGAAAAAATATTGTTTTATATTAATATTCTTTTAAAAAATTAAATATTTTTTTTCACGGTCAAAATTATTTTATATAAAATCAAATTTTATTTAATTTTTCCTATGACGTGGATGTCATCCACATCATAGATGATTAACGAAAAATTGAATGTAATTATTGATATTTACAAATTGGTGTATTGTTGTGAAACATTTGATAAGTAAATTATCAAATGAATTATTGTTCTAGTATAAATAAACAAATAACATAATTAAAATTATATATTTTTTAATTTTATTTATTTAACTTGATAATATAATATTAAATTTGTTGATTATAATTGTAAATATTTCTTAGATTTTATAATCTTATAAATTTATGTCTAATAGTATAATCTTTTATTAGTTATGTAATAATTGTAAATATTTCACTAGATTTTATAATCTTATAATACTGTTTGTAATTATAAAAAATAAAATACAACGAAAACGTGTACTAAAGTTTTATGTTCTTTTAAAGAAAATGGAGTATGTAAAGTTACATAATACTAAATATATATATATATATATATACAGGTTAGGAGAAGTCTAACTGAATGACAAAAGAATATAATCTTTTGGAGGTTTGCAATTATTGATAACAACAATGATAAGATTTGTTATTTAGTAGGTATAAAGAATCATAGAAGAAGATCATTAACCTTTAAAAGTGATGTTTGTATTATAAAGTTATATATTACATCATTAATATATATTTACCAAACTCTCTTTGAATAAAAGATTTAATTTTATTATAAGTTCACATGGGAAAATATATATATATATATATATATGTTAGCAGTAAAAGAAGTCATTGGAAGAATAGACGTAAGACAGTGCAAAAGACCTACGTTTCAACGTGTGTCAGAGATGCACGTGTTTTTCTTTTCTTTTTGGGCCCCATTTTTTATCTTTATATTTTGTTTCCCTTCCCCAACTTTCTTTTATTACCATTTGTAATCTGTCAATTTATTTATTTCCCGTTGCCTTTTATTTTGTACGTTTACATTCTTTTCCCCCTTATATTACAAGACCGTATTTATATTTTCACATCTTAGTTTGTAAATTGCAAGAAGTTAACAATGATAAAATATGCAATAACTTTTTTTGTACTATTAGCATATGTAATATTTAAAAATTTAACAATTACAACCGTACGTGTCCTTTAAAAGTATATCGTTAATTTACAAAAGCATGATTTAATTGATGAATGACGGTTTTAAAGTGACAACATCATCTCTTTACAATTTTATGATGGTTTTAAAGTGACAACTTCATCTCTTTACGATGGATTATTGTTATACTACTATATAAACCATGAAAGACATTGCAATTATTAAAAAAAAGTATAAAATATTTTTAAAGTTTAATATTTTTAGATGGTTCGAAATTAGACCAAATCATTGCAAAGATACCTTCCACATTACCAAGACAGACAATTTTTGTATGCCAACAGGTTTTTGGCAAACTCTTTTTTGACCCATCTCACTCTTAATAATAAAAATAATAATTTAAAATTTTCAATATTAGAAAAAATAAATGAAACGGTAAGAGGATAGGGGCCGCACGAGTGGTGAGACTTTTTCAACCTTTGGGATCAATGGATTCCCACTGTCGGCTCCTATCTTTCCCATCTTTTTACGTACCGTTTCATATATAATCCTATATTTTTAATATATATATATATGTTTTTTCTTAGATAATATTTGACTGTACATAGTCTTTTTAATGGATCTGACCATTAATATTTAAAAGATTTACCACATGGTTTTCGGTATGATGTCGGAGATGTTCGTGGACTTCGTGAAATATATGTTATATATATGGGATTATTTCGAGTAGTCGCAGTTCAAAGCTTACTAGATTATAGTTCCAAGAGAATTTATAAACGAGTTTATTTATCATTTTAATTTTAATATCTCAAAGCTTCCATTTGAATCCCTAGGATATTAACAATTTTTGTTTGAAAATTTCTTTTGAGAACGAAGATTACAAATCTTCAAAATGTTTTCCATGAATTTTCTAATTTTTAATCAATATATTGTATAATTTGATTGCAAAATAAAAAAATAAAGTTTAAAATCGTTTATAATGACTAATAAATCGTTTGACTGATTTAACAATTAATGTCTGAGTATTTGTTTATAAAAACATGTATAGAAACAAAAGTTTCAAAATCTTTAATAAGTCCATTTTATTTTCTAAATTATTGAAAATATATATTATAAATTAGATTGCAAAAACAAAAATTATAAATTTTATGTGAAATCTCATTTTAGAGAATTCTCCTTAAATTTTTAAATACTGGCTATTTTTTTTTTTTGTTTATAAGGTATATTTTTTTATATTTGAAATTTTATATATTTATGGAGTAATTATTTTTAATCTGCATACTATTTGGATATTTCAAAATTTTATTGATTTTTATATAAAAACAAATGTATGTTAGCCTTTTTTTTTGCCCTTCGATATATAAATTAGTCTTCTTCTCTTTTGGTTAAAATATGGAACCGAGATATAAATTCTCTCATACAATTTTTTCAGACATAAATTATTTATTTAGCATGTAATAATTAAATACATGAGTTATTTTGGGTTAAGTAGCATAAAAATTAGTCGTATAAAAGTAACTCACATATTACGAGTACATAGTATCTAACTGTAATAGTACATTCCATTTATAAAATACAAAACAGACAAGTTATTAAAGAAGTTATTAATATCATTTGTACAAATTTCATGACAAGATTCTAACAAATATTTAAAATAACAAAGCAATTTATTTTTATACAAAAACTGACTTTTTAAATCATCTAAATTTACATTTATTTTCTAATAAAGAGTTATGAGATTTAGTTTTCTTAAAACCAGTGTAGTAGAAGTCGTTAGGCGTTAGTCGGATAGCGTCTAACAACTAGTCAAATTAATGGCGATTAGTCGGTGACTAGACGTTTTTATTTATTTATTTTATTATTTTTTTATAAATTAGATTTTTAAAGTTATCTAATAACAAAATAAACATATAACGTAAGCAAAATACCATATACAAAATATAAAGTCTTACAAAACCTAACATAAACAAGTACAATTTCATTAACCATCCATAACATGAAAATAACAAAACATTAAAGATTTAAACATCTAATACTTGCTCTCCAATTAAATATCCCACCTTCACATGGTACGTAATCGATGTCAAGCAAATCACAAAAACCCTCTTCCAGTTCAATATCATTCTCTTCAATATTCAAACTTGTAAGAATTTGTGAAGCATCATCATCTATCGTATTATCGAGATCTTCTTAAAAAGGCCATGACTGAACATTGATAGAATCACTAGCCAAGAGCACATCAACTTTTGTATTTGCAACCTTTTTACGCCTGTTGAACAACTTCGCATTGAATTGTACAAAGATTAGATCCTGAAGTCGATTCATTTTCTTTGTATGTTAAGCATATTATACAAAATTAATAACATACCCCCGATAATTCTATTTCTAAGACGTGGTATCTAATATATATTTTTCATGTCGAAGGAAAATATTATTATTTAAAAATTTTGATTACATGTTATTTCATATTATTATTCTTTTCATTTACTTAATTTATATTTATTTGTTCTTTAATTATTTTCTTTGTAATTATTCTTTAGTATTACTAATGTTATAAATATATAGAATATTTGTGATTAATGAAAATATATACGATTTCGTTATCACAAATCAAGGAACGATTCCGAATTGCGATATATCTTTTAATTAACGTTTACTGTTAGAAAATGAATGTCTATCTTGGACAACGGAATATCAGATATACCCTCGTAGGGCTAAAACGCTTCAAAAATACCCTTTCCTAAAATAATTATTTAATCGGAAAAAAAACTGGAGAAAAGACAAATTTACCCTTAATTTTCGAACGTGAGAAAAACCACATTCTGGGAGAGTAAAAGCCAAACCCGCATTCTGGGAGAGTAAAAGCCAAGAAAGAACAAGTGATTTCGAACTTGAGAGGGATCGATTCGAAGTTGGCAAGAAGGAAAT
>CM071861.1:2649550-2678422 GCA_036759665.1 Gynandropsis gynandra | reverse complement strand
AGGGGTCCAAGGGTCGCAGAGGAACAAGGGTCGAAGAGGGACAAGGGTCGCAGGGGTCCAAGGATCACAGAGGAACAAGGGTCGTAAAGGGACAAGGGTCATAGGGTCAAACTGGGTCGCTAGATCGAATTGGGTCGTAAGGTCGTAGGGGTATTTTGGGAATATCAATATTTATACGGATACTTTTGAAGTTAAATTTTTTTTTTCGGGAAGAATATTTTTGAAGTGTTTTAGCCCTACAAAGATATTTTTGAAGTTAATCCATTTAGATGATATTTGCCTATAAACAAATATTTCCTTCTCTTGTAGAGACAGATTTCAATTTGCAAGAACAAGAGAAAATTCTCTTATCTGTATTTATTCTCTCCTTGATAAATTTGTTTATTTAGTTTCTTATATATTTTATTATATGAATATATATATTATATTAGATATTATAAAATTAAAGTTATATATGTTATACATGTCTAGTTAATTTTATATATATATATATATATACACACGCGAACTAATATATCAAAAATATATTTATAATAGCTGATACATATTATTAATATGTATACGCATCACATATATAGATATATTAATGTTATTATATATTTTTAATTATATGTACATAATATTAATATTATATATGCATAGTGTGTACCTTACATATATACAGATTATATATACACACGTCACTATCAAGATAATAATAATTATAACATATTAAAAATATACGCTTTATACGTTGTAATATATATGTATATATATATACATATCAATCGATCATTAACTTTTAACAAATTATCAGATCGTTCTAATAAATTAATAATAAAAAATACAATATTATATGGTACGCATATTATTTTTAATTTTATTTTTTACGATTTCGATTTTCAATCAATTTTGGTTTCGATTTGGATTCGATTTTAAGTAAAAAATAAATTATACAGATCTCGCGGAATGTATATCCCATGTCATAATAAAATTTAAAATATATATCATATTATAAAAACAAAGTAGACTAAATCTCGGTCATAATATATTATACTATATAATTTCGCGAGTTAAACCACCGATCAATAGTATTTATTTGTTGTTTATTTTATTTACGAGGATAGACTATGCCACCCATTATACTATATGATTCCACGGACTAAACCCGCCGACCAATAATATTAACATTTATAAATATGTATCTATTATTTATTATTGTTATGAGGATGATTATGCCACCATTTTTTATGTTATATTTATTTTATTTTTTCACTTATCTTATTCATGTGAAGGATGAAAAAATTAATCACAATATTTATTTAAATTATGTTTTATTTAATTGTTAATTGGTTAAATCAATCTAAAACTTAATTATTTATAAATATAGATGGATCTAACACATTAATTATAATAATTTCTTTAATTTTTTTAATGTCGTAACTCATATTTATTTACTTTTCTTCAATGATAATATATATTCATGTGGAACTTAGTGAATCTCAAAATCACGATACTTGATGCATCTGGAAAAAACTATATGACAAGGACATTTGATGCTAAAATGCATCTAAAAGGCAAAAAACTCATTTCCACGATCGATAAAGATAATAATTCCTCATAATAGAAAAAGGAAAAATCCATGATATTTTTATGCCATCATATTATCAATGGGTTAAAGAATGAATATCGAACAAAAGAAGATCCTGCAAATTTGTGGGAATCTCTTAAAGATTGTTTTGATTACCAAAAATATGTAATCCTCCCAAAGGCCTAGAATGATTTGCTGAATTTGAGATTCTAGGATTACAAATACGTGGACGGATATCATTCTACGATGTTCGAAATAATCTCCAGGTTAGAATTATGTGGAGAAAAGATTAGAAATTATGATAAGCAGGAGAAAATATTATCGACATCCATGTTGATAATGTAATTTTACAACAACAATATCGCGCAAATGATTTTAAAACCTATTGCGAGTTGTTACAGCTTCTTCTCGTTGCAGAAATATATAACGAGCTATTAATGAAAAATTATCATGCGCATCCCACTAGTTCTCCACCATTTTATGAAACGAATACAATTTCATCAAATTATAACCATTGGTATGGTCGTGGACATGGATATATATGTGGTCGTGGTCGAGGCCATGGATGTGGTTGCGGTCGTAGTAATGGATATGGTATAGGACGAGGTCAAAGTAATCCACCAAATAATTTCCATAATGGAAAAACTAAAAGGAAAGATCATCGAGTGATTGAAAATGAAAAGGTGACTAAAAAGCAAAAAGATACAATATGTTATCTATGCAGTATGAAAGGACATTGGTCCCAAGTGTGCAGTACACCAAGACACTTTTTTTATTTATACTAGAAGTCACTAACAAATAAAGGCAAAAATATTCAAACGAATTTTGCCTCTGATGATCCCGATGATTTCCTGGATGACAACAAGGATGGAATACACCTAGACATCGTAGATTTTGTGTATTAACCTAACAATGAAGATGAGGAAAGAAAATGGGATATCGATATGAATTTCTTTTGTTATCATTGTCTCATTTTAAGAATTAGCTTGTTTTATTATTTTCGAATGTATTTTTCTTTCGCTATTTGTTTTTAAGTTTTATTAGATTATCTTTTATTGTAATGTTTTTGTTACAGAATTATATATTATATACAACGTTTGCTTTATATTTCCAGGTTCATCCATATCTTTATCGGATCAAAGTAACAAAAAATATGTTACAATCAAACATCAATGATGGAGACATATGTCTAGCTGATTGTGCTACAAGGCACACAAAATTGAAAGATAAAAAGTATTTCTCCAAGTTAACAATACATGAATCCAATGTCAATACGATATTTAGAACTACAAAAATAATTAAGAGATGTGGAGAAGCAAAGCTTATAATATCTAGAAGGACAAAATTTATTATACAAGATGCATTGTTCTCTCCACAATCCAAAACAAACTTAATGAGTTTCAAAGATATTCATCGAAATGGATATCATATTGAGACAATGAATGATGAAAATCATAAATATATTTATATCACGACAATGGTTTCTAGAAAAAAACATATTGTAGAAATATTACCAGCTTTATCCTCTGGATTATATTTCACAAAAACAAGAATTGTGGAATCATATGTCCTATTCAACCCAATGTATGACGACATGATTAAGTTTTGGCATGATCGATTGGGTCACCCTGGTTCAATAATGATGCGGAGAATAATTGAAAATTCAAATGGCAATCTACTAAAAATGAGAAGATATTTAAATCTCATGAGATCTCATGTAGTGTTTGTTCTCAAGGAAAATCAATAATAAGACCATCATCGATCAAAGTTGGACATGGAACACCATATTTTTTAGAACGATTACATGAGGATATATGTGGATCTATTTATACACCAAATGGACCATTTCGATACTTTATGGTATTGATCGATGCTTCAAATAGATGGTCACACATTTTCATATTATCAACCTACAATATTGCATTTACGAGGTTTCTTGCTCAAATAACAAAATTACGAGCTCCATTCTCATATCACTCTATTAAGAAGGTGAGGCTTGATAATGCTGGTGAATTCACTTCTCGAGCTTTCAATGAGTATTGTACATCGATTGGTATTGAGATTGAAAATCACGTAACACATGTTCATACAAAAAATTGTATGGCAGAGTCATTGATTAAACGCCTCCAATTTATTGCTCGACCATTGCTAATGAAAACGAACCTCTCAATTTCTGCTTGGAGACACGCCATTTTACATATTGCAGCACTAATTCAAATAAAGCCAAGTGATTATCATAAATATTCTTCATTACAATTAGCAAATGGCCAATAACCAATATATCTCATCAACGAGTATTTGGCAGTACATGTTTTAGACGATTCGGAAAAACATAATATTACATCCTCTCTTACGTCTAGATTCTGTTGTGGAACGTGTGTATCACAATCAATGGTTAATATTGCAATATTGAATTAAAAAGAAACTATTAAACTAAATGGTTTTCAATATTATATATATATGTATATATGGTTTATAGCATAACTAATGTAGGAAATATAACACATCACTCTTTTTCACTTCCAGTTTTGGTAAGCATTAACATCATAACCAAAATTGTAATATTCAAATTGGGATAAAAAAATTTGTTGATACAATGTCAAATATACATGAATATATGATTCCTATCCTAATCGACGTAGACAAAACAATATAACAATAAATTCATTATCAAATGTTTTAAATAATAATGATTGGATTAATTGTCCTATAATATTCAGATTATATTCTTCTATTTAGTATTATACATAATATTGGAATTCTTGGTATGAGAATTCAAATTAAATAAATTTTGAAAAATTTTACCGTCATATGATTCTTGTTGGAGTATTTGCAGAGCTTGCACTTTGAGGATTAAAAAAGAAGAAGCCCTAATACGAAAGGCTTAATATTATTTGAATGTGTATTTTCTAAGTTTGAGTGAAAGTAGATAAAATGAACGTTTGGGAAATACTGAATTATTATTTTAGGATATATGGAGTCTTTCGTAACTTTGATGAATTTTGAGAAATCGTGTGTCGAGAGATTTATTTATGAGTAGTATATCCAAGATAGATGGAAATACTGATTGCGAACCAATCGTAACCCAAATAGAGTGAAATTGGTATTTGATTTGTTTCTTGGTGAATAAAATATGTTTATTAAGAAACTTTGTGTCTCAAATTTTATTTTGTTTTGACATAATTGCATTTACAAGTGATATCAGAGCTAGTTACAAAAAAAATTATTTCGTGATAGATTCAAAGAGGCAAGTATGGACGACACAAGTTCTTTAGAAAAACAGGTTATATTAAATTCATCAAACTATGGATATTGGAAGTTAGCATGCAAACTACAATTTGTGTAATTGATGAAGAAGCTTGGAGGGTTGTGAACAAAGATAGATTCCATTTACAATCTTTGATCAAAATGGAAAGATTATTGAAAACCCTAGTGAAGATTGTACATCCATTGAGAATCAGCGTTCCGCCTATAATACCAAGGCACTTGTAACTATTTTTTATATGTTGATATTGACAAGTTCAAGTAGATTTAGAAATATAATATGCTGAGAGGCATGAGAAGCGTAGGAAACAATACATGAAGGCATTCCATGCGTAAACAATACCAGACTAGACATCTTAGAGCATCTCTTTGAGATTATTATCATGGAAGAAAATGAAAAGATAGAGGAATTCACTGGTAGATTGAATGGTCTTGCTGATGAAGCACATGTTCTTGGAAAGGGTTACTATGATGATATATTTGTGAAGAAAAATTTTAGGTGTCTACCTTCAAAGTTCAAAGCAAAAGAAGCAGTTATGAAGTCTGCAATAGATATTGAATAACATGTTTCAAAGAAATTCTAGGTACCTTAGAAGATTAGGAAATGAATCTTTAATTAAATCAAGAAACTTCATCAAAGGAGCAAGCTAAAGGAATAGCTTCTCAAGCAAAAGAAAATCAACGAATGGGTAATTTGGAAGAAGATTTTGGGTTAATAGCAGAAAGATTCAATAAATATCAGAGAAGAAATCCTTGGCAATACCGTAACCATTTAGAAATTCAACTTAATCCAAAACCAGAAGACAAAATGAGTATAAAATGACATGAATGCAAGGGTTATACACATATATAATGGGAACGCAATACAAATCCAAAGAGGGGTGCAACTTTTAAAAAAACCTATATGAGAATCAATGTCTCGATTACAAAAGAATATGGACATATCAAGAATGAATTTGGACATTTACAAAAGAAACAAGAAAAATATCTGGAAACATTCAATGAATTTGAATCTGAATCTGACAACGAAGAAGAACAAATGGCCAACTTTGCAGCATTTTTGGGATCGTTAAATTTTTCAATGAAATGGTTAAACAAAAGAAATATGTACTTGAGTCTGATAGTAATGATGAAGAACTCACAATGAATTGAAGATAATGAGTCAAAATAATGATTTAAAGTTGGCAAAAATCTGCACAATAAGCTATGTAAAACAGAGAATGATAGCTAAAAGAAAAGAACATAGAGTTAAGAGCCAAGGAAGAAGAAGCATTTCAAGTGAAATTATAATTAAAAGAAACTCACAAAAATTTGAGAATGCTAAACAATGAGACGAAGGAGTTGGATTATTTGATAACAATCGGAAAGAATGTAGCAAAAAATTTTGATTTAGGATACTCTCAATCAAGAAAATAGAAATCTCAAAATAGATCAACATCAGAGATAGTTATAAATCAAAGAGTTGGGGATTTGTAGCAATTTGATATCTACAAGATGTAGTTCATATTTATGCTTAGTGTTATCAACTAAGCAAGAAACCATTTCTGCGAGGTAAGTACTCTAAAAATTCTAAAACTAGAATGAGAAACATATGGGTGAGAAAAGATGATCTCAGATGCAAATTTGTGTGCACTTCAACTAATAATAGTCATGAAGATACATGGTATTTTGATAAAGGTTCCTCTAGACATATGAAAGGTAACAAGGATTTATTTTTAAATTTTACCAAAGAAAACAAAGGAGGTAATGTGGCTTTTGGTGATGAACAAAAAGGTAATATCTTTAGAAAAGAATTTTTGGAAACGGTTGGACAACCTTCTTTAAAAGATGTTTAATATGTCAAAGGAATAAAATCTAATCTAATTGGTATTAACTAACTTTATGATAAAGGTCTAAAATTCAAATTTAAACACCTTGGTTGTGAAGTTTATGACGAGAAAATTGAAGTTATCTTGACAGTGTTGGAAGTATGAATAGTTGCTATATTTGGAAAGAATGATCACTATGCCTCAAAAGCACTTAAAGTGATTTGAATTTCTTGGCATCAATTCTTAGGTCATATAACCACAAGATATTTGGTAAAGCTGGTAAAAACAAAGGCTTGCCATGGAAATTCAATGCTAGATCAAGCAAAGCAAATTGTTTGAAAAGGATGTCAACATGGCAAAAAAGTAAAATTTTATCATTATAAGATGCCTAAAGTTAGAGCTAAAATGATCTTGGAGTTACTTCATATGGATTTAATAGGACCAATTGGTCATGTCAAAAGTATTGATGGTATGAAATACATATTTTTCTATCTTGATAATTTTTCGGTTTATATGGATTAAGTTCTTAAAAGAGAAATTAAAACATTTAACATTTTCAGTTTTCTTTATCTACAATTAGCTTTCACAAAAGGAAATGTGTTACGAATTACCACTGCAAAAAACACAAGGATATCAACAGACAGATCAACGGATTCATCCGTTGATACAATTTTCTAACAAATTGTAACAGATGCCCGAGAATGTTCATTGGGCAGTAATTCGTTGCAAGCAACGGCAACTGTCTGTTGCTACGATCCGTTTACAAGCCATTAAAAACCAAAAAACAGTCCAACGGACATCCGTTGCCAATGGTAACGAATGTCCGTTGACAGTTGCAATGGATGCCCATTGACATTGTTAATTTCGATGTTTTTCGTTGGAATATTTTCACGTGACTTTGCAACAGGCATCCGTTGAGGATTCTAACGGATTTTCGTTGAAAAAACACTATTTAATAATCGATATCAAGGTTTCTAGCGTCAAACCATCAAAAACAAATATATTTTCAACAAAATGGCGCCTTCTTCAAATAGAAATATATATAGATCGAGAGAGTGGATGTATAGAAGAAAAGATCCTATAACCGAAAAAGTTATGCAAGAATTCTTACACGGATTGAAGCAGTTCATGAGTTTTGCGTCGATGCAACCTTTGTGTCAAGAGCACGGGACAATGTTATGTCCATGCAAAAGATGCAAAAACATGAAGTATCGAGTCAAGAAATTGTTTGCAAATCTTTACAAGGATGGTTTCTTAGAAAATTATGAAATTTGGTTATTTTATGGGGAAAATTGTGGCGTTAGAGATATTGTGAAAAAAGCACAAGTAGAAAGAAATGAAGAATTTGTTTATGAAGCATCAACAACCAATCCATATGTGGAAATGGCGTCAGATGTTTTTCCTGGAGTTGTTGAACAAACACATGAAGAGATGACGAACAATGAGGTACGTCGATTTTTCAACCTAATAGATTCGGCGAAACAACCTATATATAAAGGTTTTCATGAAGATCAGTCTCGGTTATCTTTATCCTCAAGATTGATGAGTATAAAAATAGACTACAATATTGCTAAAAATTGCATGGATTCATTTTGCAAAACCATACGTGAATATTTACCGGAAAATAATCAAGCTCCCTAGACATACTACGAAACAAAGAATATTTTAAAATATTTTGGAATGCCACATGAGAAAATTGATATTTGTATAAATACTTGCATGTTTTTTTGGAGAAATGATAAAGACTTGTTGGAATTTAAATTTTGCGCTACAGGCAGATTTCGGCAAAAAAAACCATCTTCACGTAAATATCTACCGTACAAAAAATGTTCTATATGCCTGTAGCAAATAGGTTGAGAAGGTTATTTGAAATAAAAAACCGTTGCGGCAATGAGATGGCACACAAAACATTCGACGAGCGAAGGGGTAATGCAACATCCATCGGATGGTAAGGCTTGGAAAGATTTTAATGAAATATTTCCCGAGTTCAGGTATGAAACGAGAAATGTTTATCTTTACATGTGCACCGATGGTTTTAATCCAGATAGACAATCACAAAGTCAATATTATCTGTGGCAAGTGATTTTTTTTTTCGTATAATTTGCCTCCCGATATGTGTTTGCAAAGAGAGGTAATGCTCCTGGCGTTGCTGATTCCAGGACCAGAAATCCTGAAGAAAAGTTTTAATGTCTTTTTTCAGCCCTTAATACATGAATTAAGAATTATGGAACGATGGAATTCTTGCTTATGATGTGAGTACGAAGCAAAATTTCACATTTAAAGCGGTCTTGTTGTGGATAATTAGCGACTTTTCTATCTAGCGAATGTTATCTGGATAGAGCATGCATGAGAGATTAGCATGTCCATATTGTATAGAGGATACAAATTCATTTCGACTAATACATGGGAAGAAACCATATGTGTTTGATTGTCATAGAAGATTTCTTCCCCCGTGGATATACTTTCCGGAAAGATAAAAAATATTTTTGAAAGAACTTGGTACAAAAAGAAAAGGTACCATACATGCAAATCGGAACGCAAATCCTTTATGAAAGATTAAACACAATGGGAAATTAACAAGAAAATTGAATGTGATGGGGAAAACTAAGGATAATATACAATCAAGAAAAGATTTGAAGACAATATGTCAAAAACCCATAGTTGGAACTAAGAGATGGAAGGGAACCTATCCCAGTATTCAAATTGTATGGGCCGACGAAAACCACATTATTAAGGTGGTTAAAAGAACACGTTAAGTTTCCAAATGGATATGCATCGAACATTGCTCGGTGTGTGGATATTGTTAGTTTGAGAGTGATCGGGTTGAAAAGTCACGGTTGTCACGTTTTCATGCAGTGAAAAATTCTAATTGTATTCTCTAAGCTCTTTCCACGAAACGTTCATGATGTGCTATGTGGAATTAGTATATATTTCAGAGATATATGTTCAAGAAATTTTAAAAAGGATGACTTGGAATTAATGAAAAACAATATCTCTGAAGTATTATATTCAATGGAAAAAGTTTTTCCGCCTTCATTCTTCGATGTCATGGAAAATTTGCCAATACATTTACCAGATGAGGCAATACTCGGTGAACCGCCTCAATTCAGATGGATATATCATTTCGAAAGGTTTTCCTTTCATTTAAAGAAAAAAGCAAAAAACAAAGCAGCGGTTGAAGGATCTATTGTTAAACAATACTTGTTGGAAGAAATCACATATTCCGGTATATTTTATTTTGAGTCGCATATGCAAACGAAAGAAAGACGTGCAGCGGAAGATCATACAAACTATCTATATCAATATAATCCGCAGTTTGGCACAATTCTTGAGATTTTTACACCGATTGGACATACATGAGGTAAATCCGAAGAAAATTGGTTAACACCAAAGGAGTATAATCACATCCACACATATATATTACTAAATTTTCAAGAGCTATTACCTTTCAAAATGTACAAAACAATGAAAATCGAACTTTTAAACACAATTAATATATATAATATATGTGTGTTAACGTACTTTCATTACAAGATATTTGATGAAGAAGTACTTGGTACATATCCTCATCTAAATGCAGATGAACTCACGGAAATGAAAGTTCAATATTATGGCTCGTGGTTGAGAGATTACGTAAGTAAACGTTTATCGTACGTTATATATATATATTAAAATTAATTGCATTTGTTATAAAGTATTCATTTGTTTTTTTATGTTATATAGGTGAAATGTTATGATGAGAGACTTCATACATGGTTTAAATATTTGGCTAATGGACCTGCACGAAATGTTAAATATGGGCTAATTTTGTTTACTCGCGGATACACATTCCACACGTATGAACACGGAAAACATAGAAGCACATACAATTACGGCGTTTGCATTAATAGTGAAATAGAGGATGATGGCGTTTTGCATCAAATCCTACAGGTGAAATATCTCGTTCTCGTTGGATTGAAGGTAATGCTTTTTAAATTTCAATGATTCGACCTAACCGTAGGACGTGGTACACGAAAAAATCGTTGGGGAGGAATTCACATCAATCTGGGACGACAATATGGTAAGTATGATCCATTCATCACAATAGATCAAGCAGATCAAGTATGTTACATGCAATATCCAACAACATTGAAACGTCGAAGAGAGAAGTATTGGACCGTAATAAAGATCAAGCCAGAGGAATTATAAGCACAAATGAAAAAGAAGATATGATGCAAACTGATCATCCGCAGCCGATTCGTTTAATTGCAATCGGGAGGAGATTCTCGCAAGGACTGACATAGATGGATAATACATACGTCATTATGAAGACGTTGAACCAGAAGATGCAGAAGGTGAAAACGGCGATGAATTTAATGAACAATTGAAGGGAGACTCGCCCATCAAAAAATCTACCGAAGAAGAAATGTGAATTCTATAATGTAATATAGAACGTTATATAAGTTGTTAAAATTATTTTTTTAACTTCATCTACAAATTTTAACGGGCATCCGTTGGCAATGTTAACGGAAACCCGTTGAAAAATTAAATAATGCTCGATACTTAGAAAAATTTTGAATATTTTCACACTTTCAATGGGTATCTATTGGTAAACGCTAATGGATGCCCGTTGAGAGAGAGTTCATCAGGCAACGAATGATTGTTGGGAGACACCAACGGGTATCTGTTGCATCGTAGCAACAGATACCCGTTACACGCATTGCAACCGCTATCCGTTGCATGATAGCAACGGATGTCCATTGCAAAATGTCATCATGGCTATCCTACACTATGCAAGCTCACGTTGCAAGGCGAGACTTACGGTCGTTTCGGCATCCGTTGCCTTGAGAGTACAAGCTACCAACAAGCATCTGTTGGAAATTGCAACGAATGCCCGTTGCAAAACCAAAAAATTTTGTGTCAATTAATTGCATTCGTTGAGTGGACCTTTTTTTCAACGGGCATCCGTCAAAATTCCAACAGATGCTCGCTGGAAATATATGTATATTAAACCTTGAACAATTTCATTTTTCAACACAATTCTAAAACAAACCTTCTCTCAAATCTTATAATCTCTAAAAAAAACCAAATATGAGAGCTAGACGATTCATCAGATATGGTAGTATGTTGGCGGGTTTGGCAAGAGTCCAGCCCCGCCTCCACTGCCACAATATCGACCTCCTTCACCAATATTGCCACCGCCGATATTTGATCAAGAAGACGATGTGGTGGATATAGACGCCTTGATCGGTAATTTTGACGGACGTCCTACCCTCCCGATTATCGATCTTGAACGTCCTGACGGGACGTTATGGTAAGATTTCAAATTAATTATATATATTGTTTTTACCTATAAATATTATCTAATTATTTCATTTTCATGTGCAGGTTTGATGTGGATGATGTTCTCAAACATACGAACAACAATATCATCCAAGGATCGTTATAGGATCGCCTCTATTATTCCTGGCAGGTGACGCAGAGTTATACGCCACCGATGGTGGTGTACATTCATCGTATGTAACAAATAATATAAAATTTTAACTTTAAAATTATTAATTACTTTTATTGTAAGCTAATTATTATAATTTATTTTGTAGCATGCATATAGATGACGGAAGAAAGATACATTGCACGTCTACACAACATGGATGCACGACATGCAAGTCCGGCTGCACTTGATGATGAACAACGCCGAGCACAACTACTACAAGAAGAATGCCAAACCGACATGGGAAATGGACGAGGTATTCAACCAACTCGTCCAACATTGGGAGCCCGAGGACTTCAAGGCCAAGAGTAGAAGGCCAAGAAATTTCGGTACAGCGAGAAGGTTTCGAGAGATGGTCTGCATCGTCATACTTCGGGATAAAAAATATTCCCGAAAAAAAAGAAAGAATTGGTAAATTTATTTTATTTATTATTTAAACTTTTTTGTTATATATATTTTTTATCTAATTATATTTTTGTTATATAACAGATGTAGAGAATAGGAAGAGAACCGACTCTTCATGAGCTGGTTGTAGAAACTCGCGCCAAGAAGAAATCCTTCGTAGGGGAAAAGAGCGACAAACCTGAACTCTTCGACCCTCGATCGGAATAGACCGTGAAAGTTGTGACAGATAAGATCACACAGCAATCACAAGCATGCGGTTCAACTCCCAACGATCTCAATCCTTTACAAAAGGATAAAATTTATTTGGAGAAAATTAATAAAATTATTGTTTGAAATTCGTTTATTAAATAAAATATTTTCTAATAATTTTAACTTTAACTTTTTTTATTTTTAGTCGGTTAGACCGTATAAGGGGCGTCTAAACAGTCTCGGTTCGCTCCAAAAGGATATAGTCGAAGACGCTACGACGGTACCCCCATGGTTCAAGAGAGTTATACGTAAAAACGGTGTATCGAGCATCTCAAAACCACACTTCGAGAAACTTGAGCAAAGATGCGTCATATGGAGAGCATCATCGAATTGCTATGGCCGAGCGTATCAACGGCCAAAACCGGTGGGGGAAACAACGCCTTGACAAGACCCGATAATCGATTCTGATGCAACACCTTCACGAGGTGTTGGCGATCATGGGGATGAAGACGGCGCTACTAATTTAGATGATATGTAATATAAATTATGGTTTTAATTTGTAAAAACTTTTTATTAATTATTTTTAAAAAATTTTAATTTTATTTATTTTTTTCGTAAAATGACCAACAGATGTCCCTTAATAGTTTTTAAAAATTGTAATGGTCATCCGTTGAAATAAAAAAATTCCCGCCCTTTTGCAAAGGAAATTCGTTGCCAGTTCATGCCATACGGCCAATGGATATCCGTTGAAACTATTCAATTCTCGCCATTTTTCATGTCAACGGATGGGCAACAGATATTTGTTACAATGCTTCAACGGGCATTCGTTACATTCCATGTAACGGGCATTTGTTGCATGTTTTGTAACGGGCATCTGTTGCACGCTTTGTAACGGGCATCCATTGCAAATGTCCAATGGATTTATTCATTTCCAAACCATTGAAAAATTTTAATGGATAGTATCCATTGCACGCCCGTTACAAATCGCAATGGATTTAGATTTGCAATAAGCGACTCCCAACGGCTCTGGATCCGTTGCATTCCGTTGGGAATCGATCGCCTATTTTTTTTTTTTTTTTGTAGTGTACAAAGTGACCTTAGATGAGAGTTCAAGAATGTATTGTTCACAACTTTTTGTAAAAACCATGGAATTATACATGACTCCAAAAACTCATTAACAACACAAATCATGCTTCATTCCAAAGGAGTTCCAACTTGCCTTTGGTTTGAATCAATCAATAATGCATGTTATATATAAAATCTATTATATTACGACCTAGCATATTTCAAACTCCTTATGAGATCTCGAAAGGGAAGAAACTTAATCTGAGTCATTTTCATTTTTTTGTATGTATATATTATGTTATAAATGATCGAGCTATCTTGGGAAATTCGATACTAAGAATAATAAATCTATATTTCTAGGATATGGCATAAATTCAGTTGAATATACATTATACAATTCACACATAAAAATTATCATTGAGTCTGTTTATATTGTTTTTTATGAAGTTATTAACACTAACGATTGTGGTTTACTTGCAGTTCCTTTAGGTAAACCCATTTCGGCTGCTGTTAGACCTGAACAAGGTGCATGTACACCTGAATTTCAAATTCCAATTATTATGCATCATTTTGATGCAAGAAAAGAAAGAGATGACAAGTAAGAGATTCAAGATTCAGAATCTGTTCACAAAAATCACTCCACCATAGATGTGATTGGAAGTGTTCGTGATGCAAGAAAGATTCGAGAGAAACTTTGACTCAATTACTATGACATGGTGAAGTCTTTTTTTTTTCATTTCACACATTGAACCTAAAAATATTGGTAATGCTCTTAATGATGAATGTTGGATAAAAGAAATGTATGAAGAATTTGTCTGAAATGAGGTGTGGTTTATAGTTCTTAGACCTTCGCATGCTAATGTCATTGGCACAAAATGGGTATTCAATAATAAAACTAATGAGGATGGACCTATAACAAGGAACAAGGCAAGACTAGTTACCAAAGGCTATATTCAAGTCGAATGCATTGATTTTGATGACACATTTTCTCTTGTTGCACATTTCGAATCTATACGATTATTGTTTGGAGTTGCTTGTGTGCTCGATTTTAAAGTTGTTCATATGGATGTAATACGTGTGTTCCTAAATGGTGTTTTATAGGAAGATGTTTACGTTGAACAATCAACTAGTTTAAAAGACTCACATCCTCTGGAACATGTCTATCATTAGAAGAAAGCTTTATGGTCTCAAACAAGTTCTGAAAGCTTGGTATAAGAGGTTGACAAGTTTTTTTCGACAATGTCTACAAAAGAAGGAAAGTGGATAAAACTGTAATCATTCATTATGATCAAAATGATTTTTTTGTTCACATATATGTTAATGATGTTGTTTTTGGATCATCTTCTCAAGAAAAAGTAGATTGGTATGTTAAATCAATGACTCAAGAGTTTAAAATAAATATGTTTGGAGAACTAAATTAATTTCTAGGTTTGCAGTAAAACAAGTGACATAATGAATATTTATCTCACAAAGTATGTATGCCAAATATCTAGTAGTATTTTGAACTAGATAACAACAAAAGTGTTCATACACCTATGTTCAAAGTGACAAAATTGATTAAAGATAAAGATGAAGAAGGCGTCGATATTAGATTGTATCATAGCATGATTGGTTGATTACTTTATCTTACCGCTAATAGGTTTGATATATCATAAAGTGTTGGTATTTGTACCATGTATCAATCAAGGCCAAAGTGTGAGGCCTATAGTCCAAGGTGAGTCGGTGGTGTAGATGCATTATATATATATTATAATATTACGGTTAAAGTAATTAAAAAAAGAAATATTAATATAAGATTAAAAAAATTATATATATCATCTTTCCAAAAAATCTTAGAGTAGTCTACACATATGTCAATCTAGGAATATTAAGATTAAGAAAATTGTAGTTTGGAAGGAAACCATGTAACCTATGACATTTTGTAACAAAGTCACCAACTATACCATATACCACAATAAGAGCGTACAAGACATAAGTTGATTTGAATTACCTATGGTCTAAAATGTTGATTAATCAATGGAATAAAGATTAATTGGAATTGTAAAGCCTTAATTGGGAAAATTATTGCACGAGGTGGAGGAATAATTCCTTTTTTCATTTATCATGTATCACTATATTAAAAGTTTTAAATACAGAATGTAAATCATCCATAAATAAAATTTTACGTCTTGCTAGTGTAAAAGAATCATTATGTCCTTTTAAAATTTAAAAAAATGTGTGTTCTTGATAATTGCTCATTTGCATGACAAGATTACACTCAAATTTATTGCGTGAACAAAATATAAATTCTTTTAAACTCTTTACTTGTTGGTAAAAGTTAATAAATTTTGTATAATAGGTATTCAAATCAAAGGAAATTTGTTTCAGATTGTGTAAGTGGATTTCAAATATAAGAGCCATAGTTTTTGGGAAAATTGTGAGAGTGATAGCCTAAAACTAAGAGAAAAAATATGATTTTATTGATTGTAAAAATATGAGTTGCAATAAAACGGCTCACGGTACATTAATATATATACTAATGTATACGCTAACTATAAAATACCTAATTAACTAACTAACTATATAAATTAAAGAACATATTGAATTAACTAACAAATGTTTGAATACGAATTCTGTAAATCTCTTTACATTTATCCGTGTTTTACAAACAATTTTGGTTATATATATAGTAATTTGGAAATTTCCTTTTATACAAACATTAAATTTCCAACAGTTTTTAAAAATTGACGTTTAGGGCCCCATATATTGTTCTTTCCATTAAATGTGAAATTTTCTTTTATCCTAGTCATTAACCTCTTGGATTTTTTAGGTTTTAAAACACGCACAACTAAAAATATTTTCTTTAAATATATATAATAATAATATCATATAAGTATTTTTGAATTTTTTTTGTTAACATATTTTTTTCGAGATTTTTTCTAAAATAATATTACACAATCATGGAACTAATTTGCACTTCAAATTAACATGTGCGCGAAAGAGGAAAAAATATGGTTTGCAAACAAAACAAAAAATATTATATTTGTATTTCTGACGCATAATCATTTATATATATAAAGTACGTAGGTATATTCTATTATCTTTTGTGAGTTTTGCATTCCCAAATTTCATTTTTTATAAATTGGTAATAGTATTTCATAAACAAGTTATCATAGTTTTTCTTTTGTTAAAAAAAATATCATAATTCTCCGTTAACATAGTTATAAAAGTTTGTGGGCTCCATCATACCTCTTATATATTAACGTGTCTACAATTAACTCTAAAAGTATATATATATATATTATATTTTGTTTGCGATTATACGAAAAAACGTTTGATTTTTTTTACAACTGTCCAAATTACATTATTGTTAATGTACGAAAACATTACTCAATTTTTACTGATTTATTTATCTTTAAAAAACAATAAGATACTTTTGGAAAAAATTGAACTATACTCTTTATTATTTGTGATTATAACTACAAAAATACCCAAACTTTAGCCAACTAAAATAATTTATATCCAGTTTTTATTACAACTAAAATAATATCTAAATTATAAGCCATAAAAAATTAATAGTTGATCTAATAAAAATTTATCATAAGAAAATTTAGATTAAAATTTAGATGTAAAACATAATTTCAATTTATCTCGCTAATTTTGACAACTAAAGTTTTACTTCCGATCTTTTATCATAAAATTCAATTATATTGGATATTAGATGACTTGTTTTTACTTATAATTGGGATATATTTTGATTATTAGAAAAAATGATTTTTTGAAATTTCGAAAAATTAATGCAAAGAAGCAAAAGTTATTTTTTTAAAAAAATTGAAAAATAGGAAAAAAAGAATCCGAAATGGCTTAAGTTTAGTGAATTGAAAACACAAAGTATCGGTTTTATCCAAATTTAAATTTTTATTCATAAATATATTTATACTCTGGATTTCAAAATAGAAAAATATATAATAAACAGTAACATTGATAAGCTTTCGATAAAGATATAATAAAAATGTGAAAAAATAAAAAGACATGACAAGACGAATGGGGAGTAAGTGGCAAATGATAAGTGTTGATGTTTTTACAGAAATGCATGTAAAAGAAGAATATGAAGTTTCCTTGTATAGACTTCGTACCCATTTGCTTTTTACTTAAAACCCCTAACCTCTTCAATAACAACTCGACTTCCTCACATTTATTTCTCTTTTCTATTTTCTTCCTTATTTTATTATTTTGCTAAATTTGAAAATTTTGCTTCCATATTCAAATTTCTCTTTGCGTTGAAAAATATTATATATAAATAAAATCAGCAGTTAAGCATTTCTTCTTAAACTGAATATATATATATATATATAGTTACTTTTACTATGACTATATACAAAACGATTATAGAAAAAATACAAAAAAATGCCAATGTTGCAATAATATTTCACAAATATGGGCATGGTTTTTTCTTTAAGCACAGAAAATAATTGGAGAAAAATATCCAGATAAACTTTAATAAATATATTTGATTTATTCGCCATGAACACAGACCAACTCTTCAAAAAATTGGGAAAATTTAAAAATGTTAAAAACCATGCGTTATGTATATGCACATTCTCACATTAAATGTGTATATAATATATAAATTTATTAAATAAATTTACCTTGAGTTTAAAACTAAAAAATGAAAATAAAAAAGAAAAATAAAAATTTAGGAATCGCCACGATCACGCCAACAGACCAACATAGCGATACAACGACGAACAATGTAGAACTTGGCTCTCTGTTTCTTCACCATGTGTTTGCACTTCTGCCCGAATGTGACCTTGCACGCTCCGCACGCGCCTCCACTTCTCTCTCTCTTCCCTTCCCTCTCCTCCATTTTTTTTTGTTTATTATTTTTTATTCTGTAGGAGAATGTTTGAATTGAGGGCTTTGTGTAATGCTAAAGAGAGATGAAGAGCTTTATATATACCAAGTGGAGCTACTTATTCAGCCAGAAGGTCTTGACCTGCTTTTTTTTCTCTTTTCTTTTTAAATGTTTTATGGACGGTAGTCAATATATACATCTATAATATAGATATATATACATACAGTACTTCTTCGACATGGATGTACCTACTATTTATAAGTCCAAATACTCAAAATTCTCGGCACGTGCGGGCAATTTCACTTAACCCGCGTGGGTTGGTTCGTCTTCTATCTCAAGAAGACGAACACGCACGATAGTTTTTCTCTCTCTGTAAGAAATCTAAAAATTCATTTTTTCCAAGAATAAGATTACATTAATCTTTGTTTTTGGATCTTGGGTCTTGGATTCTTGAGCTCATCCATCTCTATATAAAGAGAGTGTACCTCTTCAATTCTAATCATCCAAGAATAATAAAGTTCATAAGATTTCTCTTTTAACTTATCTATTTATCTCTCTTTCGTTCTGTTCTTCAAATTACTTTGTAGATTCACATGGTATCAGAGCCTGCTAAACCCTCACGGGTCCGTTCGTTCATAATTTTCGCCTATCTCCTTACTAAACCCTCAC
Organism: Gynandropsis gynandra; assembly: GCA_036759665.1. Classification (NCBI taxonomy): domain Eukaryota; kingdom Viridiplantae; phylum Streptophyta; class Magnoliopsida; order Brassicales; family Cleomaceae; genus Gynandropsis; species Gynandropsis gynandra. The sequence goes on along the minus strand of CM071861.1, from coordinate 2,659,148 downwards.
GGGTTCTCTTCGGTGATTTTTTATCTTCCCAATGACGAGGCAACAATTAACAATCTGTCTGCAGTTTTGTTCTTCATCAGCATGTGCGGACAAGATACAACAACCCGCGCGGGCAAGTTCGAGCAATTTTGTGAATGACAGTATCTTGTGGAAAAGAACGACAAAATATCATCAATCCAAGAGGATTCAAGAAGTTTATACAACAATCCTTCAGTTTCAATCTTGAACAATGGCGGCAAATCAACCGCAGTATCCATTCCTAGTACATATTAATATTTCGAACTTTGTTACAATAAAGCTTACGAATTCTAACTTTCTTTTATGGAAAGCTCAAATTGAGTCTCTTCTCGGAGCCAAAGATTGCTGGAATTCATCAACGGCACAATACAAGAACCACTTCAAACAATTCAAGAAATCAAGAATGATATTTCGACTTTCTTTTCTGGAAAACTCAAATTGAGTCTCTTCTCCGGAGCCAAAGATTGTTGGGATTCATGCAAGAAATCAAAAATGATGTTTCAATGGATATTCCAAATCCCGTACATGATTCGTGGTTACAAACAGATCAACTTATCATGTCATGGATCATCAGTTCTCTGAAGAAGTCTCCAACCATGTTGTTGGTAAGAATTCAACAATGAAGCTACGAAGCAAACTGAATGTCGACGTTCCGCCAGATATCAGTTTGAAAGGGAGTATAAGTCCAAATACTCAATATTCTCAGCACGCGCGGGCAACTTTACTTAGCCCGCGCGGGCTGGTTCGTCTTCTACCTTCGAACACGCGCAATAGTTTTTCTCTCTCTACAAGAAATCCAAGAATTCGTTTCTTCCAAGAACAAGATTGCATTAATCTTTGTTCTTGGATCTTGGATTTTGGATTCTTGAACTCATTCATCTCTATATAAAAAGAGTGTACCCCTTTAATTCTAATCATCCAAGAATAATAAAATTCATAAGATTTCTCTCCCTTTATCTCTTTCTCTCTCTTTTAATTTTAATTTATGTCTTTCTCTCTTTCGTTGTTCTTCAAATTACTTTGTAGATTCACACTATTAACAATTCTTATTACATACTAATTCATAATTTTATAAATTTTACATTTAAGTATTATACTCTAGTATTAAATATTCATTTACAAAGAAATAGTACTTTTAAAATATAATTATGAACATCAATTTAAAAAACTATAACCGACTTTTTCATGGTATTTTGGTACTAAATAACTTAATTATTAACGAATTTGTTCAAATTTTAAATTTGAAAATTTTATTATAAAATATATCACGAATTTATATGGAATTCGTTTTTGAACATTACTTTTAGTTTACCGCTTATATTAAACTTTACAGTTTGTTTTAATTAAATTCATAATCAGCAGTTTTACTTTCGTATTAGTATAAACTATTTCTTATATTTATAATCAATTGTTTCTAAATCAGATTTCATATTATAAAAAACATGAACTCATATCTTTTGTTTGTTTTTAGTTTTCGGGGTTAAACCAGCTGTCAGTGCAGCATATGAGACAGTATGGACCAATGTTTTTTTATAATTAAGAATTGAATTAAATTAAGAATTTTTTGGTTATTGGAATACACCTGAAATGTGAATGGTGGTCTGCGTAGACCGGACCCCACCTAGGTTGCATTATGTCTTCCTTTCTTGCAAGTTTTTGGTTCGTACGGCCCCCACAAAAAGTTCCTTTTATTTACTTATTAATTTATTTATTTATTTATTTTCTTAATTAATTATGTATCTTAAATGGATTACCCTTTATCAGATGCCCAATAATTTAAGTGATAATTTAATACAATTATTAATTTACGTTTTTTAGCGTGTAAAATTTTATTTTTCTCCAAAAAATGAACTTTGTACACAAATACAAAAGTATGTAGAAGAAATAAAACTATAATATGCTAAGTTTTATTTATTTATTTTACAGAATCTGCATATAATATTTCGTGTTTCTCAAATAGAAGTAAAACATTAGCAATCAAAAATGAGGTATTTATATATAACACATTTGTATAATCATCTCCTGAAAATAATTCAAACTTGAAATGACAAGCATTGCATTTAATATTATTGGATCAAATTTTAAAATAAAAAAATGGTGTATTTAATATACTTCCAAACTAAAGATACGATCTTTCCATATAGAGCAAGAACAGTTATACAGAAGCAATAAATTTCAAGTTGAAAATTTCTCATATTTCAAAATAGAGTTTGTCAAAAAGCTCGAATCCAAAGTAAACAACAGTTTCCAGAACATAAACTATAACTTATAAACGCTATACATATAAATATATATATATATATTATTAAATGTGTATATGATACTACAGAAAACTACACAAGCAAGTCAGTATAAGCACTGAGGCCATGGCTGTTGAGGTGCTGCTTCAGCCTGTACAATGCCCTGCTCTCCAGCTGCCGTACCCTCTCTTTCGACAGCCCATAAATCTTGCCGATCTCTGACAAAGATTTCTGTTTTCCTCCATTGATCCCAAACCGCAATTTGATGATCATTTTCTCCTTTGGGCTCAATACGTTGAGAAGATTCCGAACATGGTTCCTCATCAGCTGCTTTCCAACGATCATCTCCGGTGTCTCAATTGCACTGTCTGCCGTTATTTCCTGCACACGATCGCCACAAAGTAAGAAGACGAATCCTTATTTTACCTTACAATGTTCAATTCATTCTCTTTCATTTTGAAAGGTACAATGTAGCAGTTCTGATCGATAAACCGAGATTTTTGATTTACGGGACAAAAGGGTTACCTGAAAGGTGGTATCTTGATCCCCCCAAACAGGCTGTTGCATTGAAAGTGGCGTTCTTGTATTGTATTGAAGCTTCTCCAGCTTCTCCTTTGAAACGCCAACACGTTTTGCAAGTTCTTCCTTACTCGGACGATGATTCCCTTCTTTTACACAGATTCTTTTGGCTTCTGTTACTTTGCCCAGGAGTGTGTACACGTTCTCCTAAAATAACAGAATCGATAATATAAAGAACATCACCATTGTTGCTTCAATTTTATCCAATAAGAGCAAAGTTGATATGTTACCGGCAAGCGGATTGTCCTGGAGTTTTGAAATATAGCCTTTCTTATGCTCTGTCTTATCCACCAGTAGGCGTAAGTAGCGAATCTGCAGCCGGATTGTGGTTTGAATTTCTCCACACTCTTCATTAGGCCCATGCTTCCCTCCTAGAATCGTTAGATAAAAACGCGAAGAACCCTAATCAGAAACAGCAAGTCCGTGATAATATAACCCAATCTCGCATCAGAGAAATCGAAGGGGCATGGAGTCATCTTCTCGTAGGACAGATCAAGATTTCATAAGTATAAAAATAAGGGATTTTATCTAACCTGCAACATGTCCTGAAGATTGAGCCCACGTCCCTGATATTGTTTAGCTATATGGACGACCAAGCGTAGGTTTGCAGTAATCAGTTTTTCTCGGCTGCTTCTTCCATGGTGAAGTTCAGATTTCAAGACTTGGCAACTTAATCCCACAGCTTCACTCCATTCACCTATTGTCGGTTCACGACCGTACTGGAATTGGAGCTTTTTCTGTACCTTCTCCAATCTTACCAAATCCTGTTATATCAAAATCTTCGAACTTAGCTCAAGCATTTCTTTCTTTAGCTTCAAGGAAATCAGGAAGTAAAAAACCTGAATCCGTGCTATCAGCTCAGATTCTTCTTTAGCAGTCAGAAGTTGTTTCGTCTCAGGACCCCACAAGAAGAGCTGAAGAGGATCGTCTGGATCGATCTCTTGTTTTAATTTTTTCTTAACATTAACTCGATGAGATATATAAACCTCATTCTCCACAGCGTTTGAATTTGGAGCCCTCCGGTTCTTTGCACGCCTCTGTAGGAGCCGTTTTGATCTCACTATGGTTCCCTCTTCAAACGAAGACTCAGACGAACTAATCCAACACCCAAAAAAAGGGAACTCATGTCACATTATAGCCTCCAAAAGAAAATTAAAAAGATGGAAAATAAAATAGAGAGATGGTAAAATAGTCACCTAGTAGAGAGGGCGTCCCCAGTACCGGATTGGTACAGCTTGGAGTCTTCAGCCAGTAAAGCAGCTTGTTTTGATGCCGATAAAGCCTCTTTGGCCATAGCAACAACATCACAAGGTTCAGCATCTGCCAAGGACGATAGTGTTGATGACAAATGCTTTTCAGCTGTCAACGGACCTAGCAACCTGTAAGAGAGAAACAAGAGTGTCAATCAAAGACACAGCAATGTAAAAGCACATTGGTAATTACGGATTGAAATGTAAGATAATTTACAAGTTCCATAAACCAGCGGCGTTGAGCAATTGCTGTTCAAAGTTCTCATCTTCCCGAGATGAAATCACTTCCTCTATCTGCCTCCTTTCAATAGTATCCTAAAGTCAAAAGACTATGAAACGTCAAGAAACATTGTAAAACAAGATTCAAGCTGTAAATGCAATAAATTAGGGTCGTAGGATATATTTCTGTAAAATAAGGTTGTTGAGACTTGCAAGGAGCAGAAGTGTGCGTGAGATGAATGAGGATAATTTCAAAGAGTCAAAGAGAGAATGAGGAGAAGAAGACGGAGTCAAAAGAGGATCAAAAGAAGTCAAGTTTGATGAAAAACAATAAAGAGGTGCGGCTGGAAAACCGGTGGGTTAGCTGAGCATAGTAAAAGATAGATAAGTTAATTCGAGGAAGAGACGAGGTTAACGAATCTGGACAAATATTGAAGTACCAAAATCAGAGTAAAAGCCGTTCACAGAGTTTTAAGTGTATTTAGTGAGATATCGTGAGAAAGTATATGAATCAGTTTAGCGTTTATTTACATCTAACTCAGAGAATTATCTACGGAAACCTTTTGTATTTCGTAAAAACGAGCAAATGTACTTAAAATTGGTAAATAAAACTAGTATTGTTTTGTGAATTTTGGTCATTTCAAAATAATGTTGAGTTGTCTGTCTAAAAGTTTTTCACAAGTCATGAAGATCACAAAGGGTTATATATATATATATATATATATGATGTATATATGTACCTGGGATGTTCTTTCTTCTTTAAAAGAGTGTGACAAAGGCCTGTACTCATCCCGTGGCTCCTGGGAGAGAACCGATGCAGGAAAATGTCGGGAGATTGAGGAAATGTGTCGTGAACTTACTGCAGGCGTAGCTTGTTCATGAAGCATCACTACTGCAAAAACCAAGGGAACATCAAAAGAACCAATACGAGAGACACTACGTGGAAGAACAAATTCAGATACATTGTTCATATTCATAACCATAAGGCAAAGACCCATTACTCAGCACAAAGTGATATTCCCTTAAAATCACTAGCAAATCCATGAAACTTAAGAGAGCAATTTACAGAAAATAAGCAAAGATCCATTTCTCAGCACAAAGAGAAAAACCAAACCCTATATTGACAGAATTCAAATTGATAAACTGAAGAAAATTACCAGAGGGAGAAGAGTGGATGTTCTTGAGATGGGTCTTTGTCTGAAACGAAGGAGAAGAAGAAAGCAAGTTCCTTGCAGCTTCCATTGCCTAAAAAAAAATTCCAAAACCAAGTTTCTCTGGTTTCCACTTAGGTTACGCTGAGAACATGAGGCTGTTACCAACGAACAGATAAGGGAGCAAAAAACACAAATGTAGGATTTTTATGTCATACCGCCATGGAAGTGGCTCGTTTCAGACCCCAGATTTTGTACTGTGTATTCATCATTTGATTTGAAGATCAGGTTGGGCTTTTTCTTTTTCCATTGTCGGCTTCAGTGCAGAAACTGAAGTCCTGTCTCTCACTCGGACTTATCAGATTCAAACGTTAAGTAGGCCCAAATTGAATAGACAGCCCAAACGAAAGTAGGCCTACAAGAAAGTTATGCCCGTTTTAAGGCTCACATATAGTAATTTCCACTTTTATAATTAGACGGATTTGTCTGTCGTTCAAATGTTTTTTTATTCTTCTCAACAATGTTCTAAAGGCGTAGGCCCTAGCCGTGCGGTAATTCAATGTCTAAAACTTAATGCATTTAAACAAATTATATATAAATAATATTTAAAAATATTATTTTTAAATAATCATGTTTTTAAAATTATTTAAAATAATTAAAACATTTTTATAATTAATAAAATAAAATAATAAATCTATAATCGAATCAGAAGTATTATTTTTTATAACATGTTTTATTTATTGAAAAAAAATTATTCAATTTGTATTTATATTTAAACTATTTAGACGATTGTTGAGAAAATTCGATATCAGTCAATCGTTAAAAAATATTTAGAAAATTAGAAATTTAATTATTACCCAAAAGCATAAACCGAATTTAAAACATTGTTTACTATCATAAATTTGTTATGTGAGAGTTCTACACTTGGTGATGGGATCCTTTTCTATCATATGGGAAGGAAGGTTGCATAAAATGTATTTATAAGTAATTGCCCCATAGATCCTATATCTATCTATATGAAGAAGAAATCATGTGTGACGAAAGATTGTAGATAAGTTGCTTACACACGACTCGATAAGCATATGTGTAAGCAAGTCATTAGTGCGTAATGGCTTGTTAGCATCTTCTGTATGTGGGTGGCGGATCGTCCAATGACCATCCCTCATAGGTTGTTGAGCCAGTTCATAATTTAGGTCCTTTAGATACTCGCACAATATCTCCTATTCATAAATCCGCGCAGAACAGATCAAACCTTCTTGGTTCTTTGTATTGATATGATCTTTTTTTATTACAGTGAAAAAAGTGGTACTTGCGATATTTCGATTTGGGATGCATTTTATTTGGCAGTTTTCTGGATGTTAAATACTATTGGATAAAAAATGGTTCGGCGGTATGTTAACAAATTGATCTACTACAGAAAAAAGTCCTCATAAGTTTAGGCATGTATACTTCTGATTCTCTCTAGAGATATGGTTCTCGTATGTCTACAGCGTTAGAACTCGAGTTTTGCTCCGCATCAAACAACTCATCACGTGGGTATTATTACTCTGAAAGAGAGCCCTTTTGGGAAAAGAAAGTCTTCAATAGGTAATACTAGTGATTATTCTAAGAGGAAGTAGCTCATACTACCGGGCTCCCAATTCGAAGTTTTTTCTTGGAAGTTTCAACCTTCTTGACTATGACAAGAGTCGCAACTATAATTAGACTCGCGACTATAGTAGGGGGTGCGCGCTCTGGGGGCGAGACATAACCGCGAGTTAAGATTCCAATACCATTAAAAAGACTGAAAGAACGGGGGAATGACTACCTGATGTCGGAAATCTCAAGCAATATATTTCCTAGACCACTTCACCGCAAGTATACGGATCGTGTAGTACCAGGGACGAACTCTAGGGACTAATGCAGCCTTATCCTAAGAATATCACTAAACTAATACGGTGAAAAGTAGATGAAGGCGTGGTGCGAAATATCTAAAAGACTAAGCTAAATGGTGGCAACGATGGTAGGTTGGGGAAGACTTGACTATGACGAACACTACGGATGTCGGGATACCGGGAATCATATGGATGTAACAAATAAAGATCATAAACCTATCGAATTATCTTGATAATAGGAAATTCATGCTCTACAGTGAGGAATGATTCTGCCGAGCCTAGACCTCCTAACCATGAGTACGTGCAACCCTACCTTCCAGCAGTGATTAACGCGTACTATGGCAGCTTTACAAACGCAATCCTAATTCCTAAGTCGATTAATCGACCGGTCAGATTCTCATTAATCGAACTTAACTTACAACTCAACAGTTCCGGATTCACACTTTAACCTTCCAGCAAAATATGAATTCCTATGTTACTGAGCGGGCAACACTAGTATAGACGTTTACGGTGTTGATTGTAGAACCAAATATAAGATAAATGGCAATAGATCTAAGCATTAACGCATAAGTTTGTACATCCGTTACAATCCGATATCCCTAACCCATAGTTGGGAATCTACTCACTCATGGAGATTACAGACAAAGGAAATAACACAACCCTAGACATGATAAACCCTAGGAAACTCGATGCCTCGATCTTCCCTATTGTGTTACCGATGCGTGGATTGATGCTTCTCTCTTTCTCCAGTGTCTCTCGAGCCTTTCCTGATGATTTCCAAGCCTTTCCTTGCCCTAGGCGTCGCCCCCTTGCATCTAGATCCGTTCTGGTATATTAATTAGCTCGTTTGAATGCAAGATCTAGTGTGTTGTGAGAAAGGCAGCCCGCTCGGGTACACCTTTTACCCGGTCATGTAGAGCCTTTCCCGGTCGTGTACTCCGTCTTGCCCGATCGGGCATCAGCACCCGATCGTGTGATTGAACAGCCCGAGTCGTGTAAACTCTCGGGGTTTTTAGGAACAATAAACGCCCGAGCGGGTACCTTGATTGCGCCCGATCGGGTATGACTACCCGATCATGTTTCCTTCGTGCCCGAGTCGTGCAAGGTTTCGTAATTAAACCCCGTAGATTTTTCCCGAGCGGGTAGACCTCAGTGCCCGAGCGGGCACTCTTCAATCATGGATTTTGCTCTTTTTCGCTCGTTTCTCGGGTGTTCCGTTGAGTTCAGAGGCTTGATTTTGGCTCCCAGTGAATTTGTCTTCAATATGTGTGGTTTTACTCAGGAATTCGCCTTTTTATGTTCATTTAGGCCTTGTATCCTTAAAACCTGAAAACCAACAAAATGGGCGTATATAAAGAATAATCATACCGGGAATGTAACTCTAACCAAGAAATATATGCGAAAATGACACTAATACCTAATCTAAAACTGATACACTTTACGTGTTATCACTACCTGTAATAAACACAGGCTAATACGAGCTTTTTAGGCCGCGCTCATGGCCCGGCTGGCCTGCCACAGGAAAAATAACTATTTTATCTTTGTATTTAGCATTGGGTAGACCTTATAAAATTGAACATTTTCACATAGAAGATGTAAAAAAGGTATTACACATTCTAGAAAAGAAATAGAAAAAGTATGTGAGTCTAATGACCTAATATGCCGCCTAGCTTCAGGCTCGAAGGCTAAAAAGGATTCATACCTTCCGGGGAGTCCTCTTTCTTTCCTCAAGCGCAAGCCTTCCATTACTAATGAGTTCCTTATGGTGATCTATCTTACGTCCCGAACAACACTATAAGAATTGGTACTAAACTTTTCCCCTTGTAATTGTACACACTCCCATAGCAATAACATACTTTGGTTCAGGTGGTCCTTGCTGATTCACACGGGATTCCACGTGCCCCATTGATGCGTATCAGAGTTAAATAACCTAATCTACTCGCAAGTGCACGACACCTGTGTAGTATTTTAGGTGTCGATCCCACAGAGACTACGCAACACTACCTAAACCCGAACTACGAATCAAACTTGCTAACAAAAGAATGTGGATGAAGAATGAACTACTGAAAGAGAATAAGCTACTTGGGTTCTAACGATAAGACAAACGTCCTAGGAATCCGGTTTCACCACAAGACTACCGAAACCGACAATCAACCTATCTCTCATGCAATCCCAGTTAAAGCTATCTAAGGCGGACGATCCTAACATGATATCTACCCTCTCTCAAGGCATAGACACGTGATCTAGACAAGCTGCCCCCTACTTTC
>CM071861.1:2616880-2637854 GCA_036759665.1 Gynandropsis gynandra | reverse complement strand
GGTCATATAGGGTCGCATGAGTCGTACAAGGGTCTTATGTGGTCGCATGAGACGTCCATGGGTAATGTTTGGTCGCATGAGTCGTCCATGGGTAATGTTTGGTCGCATGAGTCGTCCATGGGTAATGTTTGGTCGCACGAGTCGTCCATGGGTAATGTTTGGTCGCATGAGTCGTCCATGGGTCATATGTGGTCGCATGAGTCGTCCATGGGTCATATGTGGTCATATAGGGTCGTATGAGTTGTATAAGGGTCTTATGTGTTCGCATTAGACGTCCATGGGTAATGTTTGGTCGCATGAGTCGTCCATGGGTCATATGTGGTCATATAGGGTCACATGAGTCGTACAAGGGTCTTATGTGGTCGCATGAGACGTCCATGGTAATGTTTGGTCGCATAAGTCGTCTATGGGTCATATGTGGTCGCATGAGTCGTCCATGGGTCATATGTGGTCATATAGGGTCGCATGAGTCGTAGGGTCTCATGAGTCGTCCAAGGGTCATATTTGGTCGCATGAGTCGTCCATGGGTAATGTTTGGTCGCATGAGTCGTCCATGGGTCATATGTGGTCGCATGAGTCGTCCATGGAAGAAGAAGAAAAAGGCAAAAAGAAGTTCGAGAAAAAAAAGGAAAGAAAAAAGGTCAAATTTGCCGAAGATTAATGACTCCTTCCCCGCAAGAAATGCTCCATTGATATTTCGGGCTTTGAGTCATGTATGGTGAGTTCCACGGTAGCAAATGACCTCCAACCGTGACCTTAGGTAACATGGATGTCTGAGTCCGCCGATTACCATGACCTTATGTAGTGCAGATACATCACAAAGTCCTCCATCCAAGTTGTAAGTACTTGTGTGTATCTGCATACAGACTGAGTCCGACGATTACCAAGACATTGAGTAACAAATAGACAGCATGATGCCCTGGGTCGACCATGTGATCTTAACGGTCACAAAGGTAACAAGGATTTTTCATAGAATTTAGGGTTAGATGTTAGAAATCGCCTTTTTGAGAGAATGAAAGACTCGAAACAAGAGATGATTTGGTGCTTGATGTAGCTTTACGGTTTTTCCTCCTCTATTTACAACGAAAAATAAATGGACTCCTAAAATCCAGAAAGACAATAAATACAAAGAATGACCAAGGTGCATGTATTGACCACATTAAAGTACCTTTAATATAGGTCTTCAATGTGGCATTGGTAAAATAAAAAGCATAGCTAGAACCTGGAAAAAACAGTAGTCTGACATTGAAAAGACTAGTCGAAAGGTTCGGAAGGGTCGCAATGGTCGGAAGGGTCGCAGTGGTCGGAAGGGTCTCACGGGTCCAACATATTTTGATTTGAGCTGTATTTTCAAAATGTTATTCATATTATTTGTAAATAATTTGTAAATAATAAATTAGTATCCCAGGGATCCAAGGGTCGCAGAAGGACAAGGGTCGCAGGGGTCCAAGGGTCGCAGAGGAACAAGGGTCGCAGAGGGACAAGGGTCGCAGGGATCCAAGGGTCGAAGAAGGACAAGGGTCGCAGGGGTCCAAGGGTCGCAGAGGAACAAGGGTCACAGAGGGACAAGGGTCGCTGGGTCGAACTCGGTCGTAAGGTCGCAGGGGTATTTTGGGAATATCAACATTTATAAAGGTATTTTTGAAGTTAAAAATTGTTTCTTTTTCGGGAAGGGTATTTTTGAAGTGTTTTAGCCCTACGAGGGTATTTTTGAAGTTACCTCCTTTGGAAATTTCTTCTAAATTGATCAACAAGCACACGTGTTAAATTGATCGATTTTGAAATAATTTCAAAAGTTAATATATTATTATAAAATTATCATGTTAGTTTATATATTGTTGTGGAATACTAGACAAAATAATGAATAAATATGTGAAAAAATAGTTCATGTATTCTTCTGTCCGTTTAAAACAAATTCGAAAATTATTATGAGACTAAGAACAGTGCGTTCCGAGACGTGCTCTAATCCTCTGAGCTACAAGCCCCACCCCGTCTCCACTGGATCTGTTCCCAGGAGTACCTAAAAAAAAGGAACCTTTCCTCTACCCAGCCATTTCGGGTTAAGAAGATGTGAAAGTGCCTTTCTCTCTATAAGAACGGTGCGTTCCGAGGTGTGAAGTGGGATAGAAGGGATTTCATAATTGGGGTTTTGAATAAGACAACATTTTCATTTTTCATTTTTTTTCATATTGAAATTCTATATTGAATATAATAATGTTAATAATTATATCTCAAGTTAGATATACTTTCAATTCTTGAATGACCACTTGAATTAACTGTTATATGGTATAATTCAGACGAAGATATCATATTATATTAGATCGTATTAATTACATAACCATAAATGATCATATCGAGAGATAGGTTAGTCGATTTAGGAAGGATGATATTGGACGATAATTCATTCATGTAGGTTATAGACGTTAATGATTTAGATGTTGGATAAAAATCTAGACTGAACGATTAGGTAGATTTATTCATCGTCGATATGTCGATCATTAGAGAAAGACATCAGTGATTTATATGCTATAATAGGATCTAGAGTACGAGAGTAGGTTGACACATTTAAGATGATTGAATTACCATATATGAATAAAATTTCACTTCCCAAAATGTTTAACGACATCATGTACATGAGAAAAAATATCGAACCTAGAAGCTTTGTGTCGTTTATAAAATTATAACTGTAATTTGTTTACTTGTTAACATATATAATCATACCCGATTTTATTATTCATGACCATAGTTTTTGTGAAACCGATAGGCTAAATTTCTCATAGTCCTTACATGGTCTGTATTCTTACGCAATATCTAGTCTAGGTATAAATATTAAAACTTGATATGCATTGGATCAAACCTAGGCGAGACATCAAGTTTTTCGACACCATTGTCAGGGGATTAAAGGTGATTTAACTATTTGAGTTTTGAATCTAGGTTTGTATTGCTTTCATTGTTTTGTTGGTAGGCACCTAGTTTAAGATGAGAAGTGATGGGAGATCTAAATTCATAACTTTTGTTTCATAAATTGAAAAGACTGCAAGAAACATTCTTAAGCAAGCAAGAAGTAGACTAATGATTGACAATGTCAAGTGGATGATAAGACAACAAATCGATGAAATCCATACACACCCAAGATGCTACGATTACCATGTTGGCCAACTTATGTCCACTTTTTCAGATCAACAGTGACACTCACCAGATCAAAATCCCCAAGAGTAGAAGCGGATATGGACGAGCTTGATGTGTTGTCTAGGTGTGATCTTATCCTAATCAATTTTTAGTATTCATACCTAGACTAGAATTCTACGAGGATATGAATCGTGTAGTACCAGAGTCGAAAACATGGAGAAAGTGACATTTAAACGAATAACCTACAAAAACTAGGATCGCGAAAATCTTTAAGGTATGAGTGTGTCTGATATGAACAACTAAACTAAACTAAGCTACTATTATGTACAATATGAGATGATTCTTCTAGACTCGAAAGCTATTCTCACATATACAAACTCGCTAAAAAATTCAGAAATATCAGGTTTATTTCTATCGAGGAACTCAATCATCTCTCGTGGATCTACCTACTCTCGCAGTGCAAATCCTATCCTATTGCACAGATTATTGATGTCTCTACCTAATGACCTATAGATCGAACGTTATTAACGAACCTACCTGCTCTTGTGGTACAAATTCATATCCAACATCTCGACCATTGTGCAATGACCTACCTGCAAAACACATTATCGATCGATATCCTCATTCCTGAACTGATTAACCTATCTCTCGATATAATTAATCATACATATCTAATGCATTTAATATAGCCTAATTCGACATCTCCATCTAATTAAACCATTTGACAAACAATTTATGGGATCTATTTACGGAAAGAAGGATTAAAACATGCATTAAACCATGAAGTAAAAACGATTATTCTGATCATTCAGTTCAATAGGTTCGCATACACAATACTCAAGTCTACTGCAAATATCAAACCTATGGATCTACATCTTAAAATTAAATTACAATAATGAAAAATTAACGGAGAAGGTTTAGGATCCTCAATCGATCTCTCGATTAGTTGCTGCAATAACCTCACTTTCAACTCATTCTTACTGGTCGTTTAGTTCCTCGATGTAGTCTGGATAGCTTCTTTGCTCTTTTGTACGATCCTGAAGCGTTTATTACCTCTAATTTGCTATTAAGCTCTTTTTCTCTTGTTTTTCTATCCTATCTCGTCCTTATTTTGGTTTAGAATCATCTCCCCTTTAATAGGGAACTTACTATCACTAAAAAAAATTCAAAATTTGAATTTTTAAGTGAATACAGTGAATCGCTTGGCTGAGTTGGTCAGTCCTCCGGTAGCCGCTCGTCCGAGGTTACCTGTGCTTGGGTCAAGCACTTGGTTATTCTGCGCTTTCATCGTGTAAATTGGGCCGACTTTGATCATTTAGGATAGATCGCTCGACATTGTTCGGTTCAAGTGAACATACTAGTATAAGCGACACCTCTAGTTGGATGAGTGCCCGACCGAGTTGCCATATGATCGGGTCGAGGGAATCCTCTAGAAAAATATCGTTGCACTGCATCAATCGAGGGAATCCTCGGCCTGAGTGAATTCTCTAAAAATCTTGAGAACTAACTTCAATATGCTCGACCAAGCGGTCTTGGGCTTGAACCGAGCGATTCTGCTATATCTTTCCATGATGTTCATTTTTGTGCAGAATATTGCTATATTTCTCCAAAGTGTACTTTTTAGTCCCTACTACCTTCAAAATCACAAAATAGCCACAAAAAGGCATAAAAATGAACTAAAAATGAAAAATAAAGTAGATTTGGTGTTATTAGAGCTCGAGACTGTAAACATGTTCTTCTCGGGATGCAACCTCAGACCCTTTTTAAATAATTTTTATTTTAATTTTAGATATTTTTAGACCTTAGATTTTTGGAGGAGTATGTTATTTTGGAATCCGTATGTATGAATCTTTTCACTGCATGAAACCATAGAAACATTAGACATAAAAATGTCATAGGAATGAAAATAAAAGGTAAAAATGATCGGGTCGAGCGACATTAAGTCTACTAACGCTCAGATGAGTGGTAAGGTTTTAGCTATGAAAGGTAAAGTTCTCGAACGATTTCTCTTGCCTAAAAAAATATTTCAATAAAAAATTTACCCAAATTCAATGCCACTGGAGAAGTCATCGCAGTGTTCCTTTGTCTTACTGCCCTGCGTAGTCATCGAAAGAAAGGATCTAATTGGGCGAAGGAGAAATTGAGAACCATAACCGAATTTCTCTCTTTTTTGAATATTTTTTAGAATAGATTATTTATTTATGTATTTTAGGGCTCGTCCCATAATGCTCGATCGAGCATTACACTAAGTGTCTGAGAATTTATATCAGGAAAAGAAGACTTTAGTGAACGAGTACTTGGGCATGATTAGGCCTCGACGTAATCGCTCGACCATGTTGATATTAACCTAGACCGATGTTTATTTGTTAGATAGATGGAAATAGATTAATACCCCCTAGCAACCCAAAAGCAGAACTTGGAACTTGTCTTTTAGAAGAAAAAACATCCCATATCCCGATTACAATTCAACTAAAAAACTCTAAATTCATTGAACGATGCCACAACATTTTTTATTTAACATTGATATTTCGGTGAACTTACAAAATATCTCTGAGAGTTCGATATCTAAATCTTAAGAATTAACAAGAAAAAACAATCTCTATTGATAATTAGTTAAAATTTCATACACTGAGTCCCTTATTTGTAAAGAACAAATGATAACTGAAAACTGAATGAAATTAACCAACTTAAAAAAAACTCGAGTAGAATTACTTGATCAAATGGAGTAACTACTCAATCGAATGCCACATATGTCTTTAACCTAAAATCCACAAAAGTTAAATAATATCTATGCTCAATCTAGTCTTCCCATGCTTGGTCGAGCTATAAAATACTCGAGTAAAGCGGCTCGCTCCTCCGGATGCTCTATTTTTCCATATATTTTTTTTAGTCAAGTGTATCTCTACTCGAGCCAAGCACATTTAGTTCATCTAGCTTCATGCTCCTATCGACTTGTTTTCCTTTTAGATAAACCAAGGGATCTTGACTTAGTACTTAATGTCCTCGTCTATCCATTGGTTGTTCTTCCACGTCCATTTAGGTGATTGCATTTCTAAGCTCCTTTGCTCTAGCCCTCGTGATCGACCCTTGTATGATCCATGGTGGAACCATGAACGCTTCTATCATCTCTTCCTCATATAAAATTATTTGATCTCAATTCAAATCCTTCAGCTACATCAAAATGGGCCAAGTCAATATTATTAAAAATTGAACTTATAATGTGCTTACCAGATACGTATCATATATTATGATTTGAGACTTTTGTTAGTCCGTTGGTTGTAAGGCTCTATTGTTGCTTTTCATCCAGTTCTTACTCTCCATCCTACGGTTCTTGCTTTAGGAATTCGTATTTGGAACCCTACAACAACTTAGGATCAACACTTGAAAAATAAGGAATTAGTTCATTGAGAAGTATCACGTCGTTGTGTGCGAGCACATTCGATGGCTGAAGTAACAAGAATTTTGTTGCCTTTTCACTCATTCTCATGGAAATTTGATTATGACCCGTACGCCATAATATTTGTGATCTAGTATTGATATGTCGGTGAACACTCACAACCTCTCCAAGAATTTAGTAGTAAAATATCAAGAATTAGCAAGAAAAAACAATTTTTTATTAATATAACTTAGTTAAAATGTCATACACTAGATCCCATATTTATAAAGACCAAACGATAATGGAAAAAATAATACAATAAACCAACTTAAAAACCTTGGAAAAAATGCACGGTCGAGTGGTGTAACCACTTGGTCGAGCCCCACATAAGTCTTTAATCTAAAATCTACAAAACTAAAATATGTTTGGACGAACAAGACCTATACTCGGTTGAGTCCTCCCATGCTCAGTTGAGCTATGTAATTCTTGGGTCGAGTGGTCCAATCCTTCAAATGCTCTATTTGTCTAGAGAATTTGTTCAGGTCAAGTGGTTCTCTGCTTGGTCCAATCCTTTTTACTTGGTGTTTCTTAAGGTCACCGTCCATCCATTAGTTGTCCTTCCACATCAATTTGGGTTAGCATATTCCTAGTTTCTTTTCTCTAACAATCGTGATCGGCCTTTTATAATCCATGGTGAAACCACAATATGTTTCTTATCATTCCTTCCTCATTTAAAGGTATTTGACATTAACTCTAGTCATTCAGCTACATGAAATAGCCAAGTCAGTATTATAAAAAATTGAACTTGTAATGTGCTTACCAGGTATATTTGATCATTTTGTTCATCTACTAGTCGAAGGCTCTATTGCTACTTTCACATCCAATTCTTGCTCTTCGTTCGGTGGTTCTTTCTTTGAGAATCTGTCTTTGGAACCTTACAACAACTTAGGATCAATACCAGAAAAACAAAAGGAATTAGTTCATTAAGGAGTATTGTGCCTTTGTGGAGCCCATTGATTGGATGAAGTAATAAGAATTTCGTTGCCTTTTCACTCGCTCTCATAGAAATGAAATTCTTGCTCATGGTTTACTCTCAATGGCCTTTCCTTGATTTTTCTCAAGACCTCACTAATTTAATAATATATTTTAAGATCACTCAGTTTCTCAGTCTCTCGTCCTTCTACAAACACAATTGATATTCGTACGATTGCTTGGATGTGAGGATTTCTAATTGAACTTCTTTCTTTTTGAACTTGAAAGTGTATTTGTTTCTGAAACCATCCTGTTGAGCTTCTGTATAATATAGCCACAACCTTCCTAACAATAGATGCTCAGCTTGCATTGGTACAACGTCATAGTGAACATCGTTTCCATACTTGCATATGATGAATGAAACATTTACTTGACGATGTAGCTTAGTTTCTCCATTTTTTAGCCCCACTTGTCAATAAGTATAGTGCTTACGACGTTCGTGCAACTCCCACCATCAATGATGATGATACACACCTTCTCTTTGATAAGTCCTCGTGTGTAGAAAATGTTTTGCTTATGCTTTGTTACATCCTCTATAGCATGTAGTTTAGGGACTCGCCGCTCTACCAAAAAATATCCCTTTGTGGCTTCATTTTCATCAGCCTTAGGTTCCACTTCTTCATCAAATACCATCTCATACCCATCATCTACGAGTACTAGCATAATCCTCTTGTTCGTACAATATTTGGCGTATTCCCATGACCTTGGCATTTAAAGCACTTAATGTCACGTTTAAGCGTAAGGATTTCATGGGTATCATGCGTGCTTGGTTTTGAGGTCTCAGGTTTTGGCTCAATCTTGCTTCTAATGTATGAACTCTCATGCATTTGAGTTTCCATTCCTCTACGTTTGAGTTGCTTTTAGATCTTATTGGCCAAGTGAGAAGATCATCCATATCCAAATTGTGATGAGTTTCTACACGGTCTTAAATATCGGGATTAAGAACACCAATAAAATGATCCATGGTAGCTTCACAATCCTAATCTATATTGGTACGTATTATTAGAAAATCCATCTCCTTGTAGTAGTCTTCCACACTTATAATACCTTGTACCAATCGCCTAAAATTTTATACTGATACTATCTTCCACACTTATACTATGTAGTAGTCTTTGCTCGGTTGAATCCTCCCATGCTCGATTGAGCTGTGTAATACTCTGGTCGAACGGTCCATTCCTCCAAATGTTATTTTGTCCACAGAATTTGTTGGGATCGAGCATTTCTCTACTCGGGCCGAGCACCTTTAGCTTCTTCAGCTTCTTGCTCCTCTCGGCCTCTTTTCAATGTAGGTGAACCTTGTGGTCTTAACTTGGTGCTTTTTGACATCTTCGTCCATCCATTGGTTGTCCCTCCTATCCATTTGAGTGAGCACATTCCTAAGCTCCTTTGATTTTTGGATTAATTTTCTGAGCATGCGAGCCAAAATGATGGTGATTTGCATTAACATCATAATTTTCTGAGACCTCTTTAGTTTTTGGATTAATTCTTTTGCACATCCATCGTGTATAAAAAACTATTTGATCCTTCGAGATGATGCAACAAGGATAAACAATATATAAATGATAACAAGAAGTAGAAAGAAATGATTAAATTGTAGTTGAATCAAAGTATGATGTGCTGCTGGCTATATTAACAAATTGTCGAATGGATTAGAGATAATTGAGGACGAATTAAATATCAATTCAATCCCAAATTCATCCGCAATTGCAGACTAATTCTGGACGTCATTTTCATAATAAATCATAATAAGATTAGAGGTTGTGATGTGTTAAGGCCGCATATGTCAATGATAGATGCAAATAAAAGATCGAGATTCAAAACACGGTAACTGAAAGCATAAGGCATTGTAGACAACATTTAAACAAAAGATTTTCACCAAAGAAATTACAAGATTTCTGAACATTAAATTCTGATCAATGACATAATTTTCGAACGAGACGTTGTTGAAAGATGGAAAATACTGATCAAATCTATAAGATGCGAAAGATTATCATATTGGTATGTAGTCAAACTAAAATCTGATAGGAAGATAAATAAACTTTTGTAAGAAAAAAAATAGCGCAATAAGATTCAACAATCTATAGTAGAGATTTAGAAGCCGTTAGGATTGGAATTGTCTTGGAACTAGGGCTGAGCAAATTTAGTTTCATGGATGATTCCACATTAGTCATTTAAATTTAGTTTCGTGGATGATTCTACTGATATCGTCAATTCACCTAAAACAATGAAATAAAAATGGTTAGATCATACACTAAAATAAAATCGTAAAAAAGTTATATATTTAATGAGTTATATATTTTTTTCATATATTGTAATGTCTACATAACATTATCCAACCCATTTGGATTAGAACCAATCTTGAGTGTAAATTAAATCTTTAACAATATTAGTTATTTTAAAGTAATTGATATTTTAGTACTCCAATCATAAATATATTGCATATTTGTTTATATATATTTATATAATAAATGTTTAAATAAGATTAATAATGTTTATATTTTTAATTTGATCATTAAAATCAATTTTGTTATATATGTATCTATATTTTAACTAAATTTTCTATTTAATACATACGGATAAAAATAGTTCGGATAATTGAGTCTACTATTTGTATTTGTATTTATATTTGTCGAATATCTGATTTCTAATATTTGTATTTGTATTTGTATCAACGGATATTTGAATTTTCGATTCAAATATGAATCGAATACGAATAGTTCGAATATTTAGCCCAACTCTAATTGGAATAATCAATCTTTCTAGAGTTTACTCGTATTATATACAAGGTTAGAACTTTCTTGTGTAACCAAATTTTATAATTCTTTTATATTTTTTTTTAAAATAGATGTTAATATGTCCAATAATTAGGTTTTAAACACGGTATAAAATTATATTTTTCTAAAAATGTCAAAGTGTCTACTTTTTATAGAATTTTTTAATATAAAATTAATTATGAAAAAAGTTTGAGATAATATACAAACTTTTTTTAATAAATACAAAACAATTTATATTATTCTACATAAATATTCAACTTGCATATTAAATAAAAGCACGGATATTTTAAAATTAAATGTTTATATACAATTATAAAAAAATATTTAATATAAACAAAAAGCAATAGTTCATTCCATTTTATTTTTCATACGAATCCAAACCTTTATACAATTAAAAAAAATAAAAGCATATATTCCATTGTTTTACTCATTACAAATAGTTGGACCTAAAATTATTGACCAAAACGTCATGAAAAGTTTGATGTTTATCTGTAAACGCCACACATTCCGAGAAAACGACACGTCAACACAAATACATTAGATGGTGATAAGTTTACTATTTGGTTTTGCCTTGAAGGTCGCTGATGAAGGAGGCAAAATTCCTCTCGGATGATCCAACGGCTGATATTGCATCTTGGAGATGAAATTGGATCCTCTTGACATTTTTCCTTAATTCATGGGAGGTTTCTTCATTCATCAACCGTCTAATCTTCGCCGAAACCTCGGCTCTCGTTACCGTCTTCTTGTCAGCGAGGTTAATCCCGATTTGCCAATCATCGACCACCAATTTCTTATTCGTGAATTGATCTGTCAGAAGCGGGTAACAAAGCAAAGGTACACCATACCACACACTTTCTAGTATTGAATTCCAACCACAATGCGTTAAAAACCCTCCGACCGCACTGTGGGATATCACCTCCATCTGGCTGCACCACTGGACCACGAGGCCTCGATCTTCGGCCTGATCCATGAACCCATTGGGTAAGAATTCTGGTACGTCCGAACCAACAATATCAGGTCGAACCACCCAAATGAAACTTAACCCACTTAGTAGGAGCCCATGGGCTATCTCCACAATTTCTTTCTTACTAACATGAGCATAACTACCGAAGGAGACGTAAAGGACTGACCCGACGGGCCGGTCCTTTAGCCAGTCACTGCAGTCGGATTCGGGCCAAAGGCTCGTGGGCACGACGGTTTTGGTAAACCCACTTGGGAAAACCGGACCAATTGCGTAAACCGGTTGTTTGTCTTGGAGAGCCGATAGAGAACCCGGTTCTAGCTCTTGCACGGTATTGCATAAAACGAAATCGGCTTTCTTTATGTCTTCAAATGCTTTGAATAGTATTCTGTGGACCACAGTGTCTGTGTCGGTGACTTGAAGATATGACATCAAGTCCTTTGGTTCTATTTCCTTCACTCCCGGAATATACTTGATAATGTCTTCACGGTTATCTAAAACACATGAAAATGATTAATGTATTGTACCAATACTCTATTACCATTTTAACTAACGATTTTTTTAAAAGTATTATTATCCAAATACAGAAAATAAAGGAAAAAAATAAAAAAAAATATTTATGTACAACATGTCTGTCATATTCCAGTACTAGATTATAATGTTTGCAACTCAATTTTTATAAAACTTAATATATTTTAGGAGAAGATCACGTTTGTAAAGATGGGCAGAAAATTTTAAATTAATATATTTAGAGGCCACACAATTTAGGGTTAAAAGAAGTAGCCTAATTTTGATGAGAACCTCTATTACAAAGACTCGTTTTCCGACTTGAAAAACTGCGTAAAAGTCGCAGTAAATGAATCCATATTTATAGTCAATATAAGACTAAATATATGCAATACGTATGCTATATATGTATAGAAAATACACATATATATAATTATTATAAAACTTTACTTAATTATGAATCTAAAAAAATACTATAATTCCGAAAGAGGGTTCGTACCAAGCGATCCGAAATGACCGTTAGTGATGAGAAGATCCAAATGGTAATAAAGATTGAGAACCAGAGCCGGTTCGGTCCAAAACGACACATTAACAAGGTTGTACTTTTTACATATAATCGACGACCAAACGTAGAACGTGTCGGCGATCAAGCAAGTCACCGGAGGATCACTCGCACGTGATAATTTTCCGACGAGATCGTCAACGTGGGCTGAGAAAACATGCAAGATTCCTTCGAAGAATTGGTCGTGGTTAAGCGACCGATCGAACCCTAGGGGAAAGCCATCGCTCACGGTGGTGTAACGGACGTCGAGGCCAGAGCTAAGAGCGCCGGAAAATATGTCTCCGGTGGCGGAGGAGGTGGAGATGTGGTGGTGGATGGATTCGGTGTTGACGAAGGTGATGGTAAAGCCATGAGATGCGAGTTTGAGGGCTAAGTGAACGAAAGGGATAACGTGGCCTTGCAGAGGGTACGGTATCATTATTGCATGAGGCCTTTTGGTGTTTTGTTTCTCCATTGTGTTGCTGAAAATCGTCTCTATCTCTCTCTCTTTTTTTTTTGTTCAATTATAAATTATTGTTACTGGATTTGATGGAATTAATATATATTGGAAGAAGGTAAGGGACGAAATTGTCACTTTATATTTGATTTTTTTATAAAAAAAATCGCATATATAGATTTAAAGATATCAATGTTACGGGCGAAATAGATATAAATGTTGTTAGTCTTTTATTGTTATATATACATGTATTTCAAGACTCCAAGACTTACAAAATGTATAATGGAAATTTCAAAATCTATCGTGGTATCAGAGTAATATTATTAAAAAAAATAAAAAAAACTTACTGTTACTGTTCATCTTCTCCGACGAAACATTTTTTCCGGCGATTGTGCTCGATTGCCTTGTGTTTTGGTTTTTCTGGTGCGGTGAGCGTGGAGTTTTCGATTGGTTACTCGATTGGTGTTTTCTGGTGCGTCGTTCATCGGGTCAAGCCACAACCGTCTGATTTTCGAACCGCATTCTGTTGTTTCTGTTACTGTTCTTCTCCGGCGACTCTGTGAATCTGTCACAGTCGTTCGTCGGGTCGAGCCACAACCGCCGTCGCAATACCGTCGGGTTCGTGTACCGCCGGGTTCGAGCCAGCAACGTGGACCACCGGTTCGTGTTTCAATACCGATTTCATTGCGATTCGTTTTTTCTTCTCCGCGTGGTGCTAGAACAGATCTAGCGTTATTGTTCTTGATCCCTCGCCGATTTCATACCAGAATCCCTCGCCGAATTCATTGTTCTTGATCGTGTTCTTGATCGTCAGGCTAACTGTTCTTGTTTTCTGATCTAGTGTTCACGATATGATGACTCCCGTCACTGATTCTCTTCACGCTGGGACAGTTGCTCAGTCTACTCTCGCTGCCACAAGTAAAGATACAGTTGCGCTACTCGTGCGGATGTCACGTCCGCTTCACTATTCTTCCTTCACCATGCAGATCATCCCGGTATGGTTCTATCCACGATTGAATTGACGAAAGATAATTACGATAGATGGGCTGAGGCAATGCGAACGTTTTACTCTCGAAAAGAAGCTGTTTTTACTCTCGAAAAGAAGTTGTTTTTTCTCGATGGTTGTGTGACGTCACCGACTATTGATTCGCCGAAATATGATGATTGGTGTGCGGTCAATTCGATGCTTATAGCATGGAGCATGAATACCATCTCACCATCTCTTCGATCCTCCTTCGCGTACGCCTCTACCGCAAAGGACTTGTGGGATAACATACGTCATCTAGTGGAACGTCTTGTTTATCTCACCATTAATCGTCCCGATATCTCCTATATTGTTCATATTTTGGCACAGTTTATGGAGTTCCCGATGCAAAAACAATGGAAAGCTGCTTTACGTGTGGTGAAGTATCTCAAAGGGAGTCCAGGTCAAGGAGTTTTGCTGCGATCTAATAGCTCCATACGATTATTGACCTATTGTGATTCCGATTGGGCTGCATGTCCTTTACAACGTCGTTCTCTCACAGGTTATGTCGTTATTCTTGGATCATCTCCGATTTCTTGGAGAACGAAGAAGTAGAATGCTATCTCACGTTCATCCGCGGAGGCGGAATATCGTGCAATGACTTATACTTTCTGTGAGCTCAAGTGGCTAAGGGAAATACTACGTACATTAGGCATCTCTCTTCCACAGCCAGCCCATCTTCAATGCGATAATCAAGCCACACTACATATCACGTCCAATCTGATGTTTCACGAACGGACAAAATACATCGAAATTGAATGCCACTTTGTTCGCGATGAATGGAAGGAAGGACAAGTTTCTCTTTCGTACTTACGCACTACGGATCAACTAGCAGACGTCTTTACGAAGGCTGTTGGACGCGCGGTTTTCGATCGTCTTCTTGGCAAGTTGGGTGTCTACGACGTACACACTCCAACTTGAGGGAAAGTATTGTGGAAATCATAAAAATAGGAATGTTGTTAGTCTTTATTATATATACATGTATTTCAAGACTTCAAGACTTAACAAAATACATAATGGAAATTCCAAAATATATCAGAATATCTAACAAAGAAGATAAACTGATCTAAGATGTACACAATAATAAACATGGATTAATCGCATAAGAATGAACTATTATCGAAACAAAACAATCATGAATATATATAGTTATTAATTATATAAAAGATCTCAAGTATGTTGGAGAGAAGAATATTAACCTCCACAAGATGAATATCACACCATAATCATAGGAGCAATCTACGGAAGCTGAAATCAATTTAGGATTTGATTATTTTTTGAGAGGCACGGAAAGGGAAAGACAATGTAAATAGTTTATGTATGTTTATATTTGTAAAGTAAAATGTATTTTTTATAAAAAATCAAAGACATCAAGAAATACATCCCAAATGGTCTTTATAAAGAAAAGAAAATAAAATGAAATAACAACCTAACTAACCAATACAAGAAATCAAACTTAATTAATCAATAAATAACTAATGTAAGAATACAAAAATACAAAGAATAAAAATTAACAAAATATTAATATTTAATATTTTCACTCAAAATAAACTGTACAAATAAAGTACTCTCATGTTGGAGAGAACGTGATTAAACGGTGAAGCACAAAGTAGATTTGTGAAGATATCTGTTAATTGATTATTTGCTTGAAAATGAGGAATTTTCAAGAATCCGATTTTTAAGTTTTTTCGGATTATATGATAATCTATCTCTATTTATTTCGTTCTTTCGAAATAAAAAGGATAGCTTACAATATGCAGTGTGATTGTTTATCACAATACAACACAATCGATTCTAAAGTTGTAAAAGATAATTCACGAACGTGAGATATTAACCATATAAATTCGCAAATTATATTAACCGTTAATCTGTATTCTGCCTCGAATTTAGTGAAATAAATGATGATTTTTTTCTTGGTTTTCCAAAAAATAAAGAGTCGCCTAAAAATACGCAATAACCTCCAAAACGTCTTGAAACTAAACAATAAACCTAGTCTACATCCGCAAAGGCTTTAAGTTGTCAATTAATAGAATCATTATAGATTAATCATTGTCCTAATTTATTTTCTGTGTGCTACAAAAAGATGCAAATGTGTTGGTATAGACATGTATTGACTAAGTTTATTGACATAATAAAAAATATTAGGTCGAATTACTATGAGTTATCTGAGTTTTCCAACTACCTTTCTAAAATAAGGTAGATCATTTAATGAGTTACCAACTTGTTGTGGAAGTTTTAAACTTACTTCGCTTCCACAAGGACTATAATAGGTTTACAACCTAAATATCCAAATTCTTATAATAACTCCAATGTATACTTATACTCTGATAAATATACCTTCACTGTTCCAATAGATTTCAAAAACAAGAAAAAACTTACAATTTTTGAGGCCTTTAACATTAAAAACTGACGCCAAAATCTATCTTAGATATTGTATTTCTTGAAAATTGTCATTGACAATTAAAATTTTATCATCATATACAAGTAAAATCAATAATAAGTATAATGACATATGAATAAAGAATGACATGATGAAGATTGTTTAAAACCATAATTTAACAAGACATTGGAGAATGTATGATGCCACTACATTGATGATTGGTTAAGACCATATATGGACTTATGAAAATGACAAACATCATCACTAGGAAATGAATCCTTCTGACAAGGGATGTAATCATGGGTAATGACATATACAAATATTCACCAGGATCTCCATGTAAAAAACATTTGTGACATCCATTCGTTCAACATGCCAATTATATGCAACAACTATGTTAAAAATACAAACATTGACCTTTTTTACTGCCAGACTAATGGTGTCTATATAATCAAAACCTTATCTTTTGTGTGAAATAGAAACAAACATGATATATATATATATATATATATTGTATCATTATATTTATATTTAATTTTATATATCCATTTACATCCTATATTTTTTTTAATTCTTAAGTTAACTATAAACAATTCAAGTATGTTTAATAAATAGAGCATTCAATTCATCTTGCATTGGAATTTTCCTTTTTATGTTTGAAAGCTTCAGAAAAATTTCTTAGTTCTATTATACTTTTAAAATAGAGTTTCAATTTTTGGAATTTTATTATATGAGATATATGAAAAAATGAGATGTGTTGATTGAGAAATATGAGTAGGTGCTCGATGGATCAAATAACAGTGATAATCAGAAACATTAACATGTTTTCCAACATTCTTAATCGGTGTACTATTGGTTATATAATGATATTGTTGATCATCTGTAATATGAATAGGAACATGATGTGTAACAAGATATGGAGAAGAGTTTATAACATAATGATTGTTAAGTAACAAATATGACATAAGGAATAGGTAAAATAGAATCAAGAAGAATTTTTAAAACATTAGAAGATGTGGTTTTTTCAAAGGGAAAGAAATTTCAAGAGAGATGACATTTCTTAAGATTAAATTTTTATTGGTTGTTAAATCCATTACTTTATAACATTTATAATCATGATGATATCCTAAAAAATCAATGATAGATTGACACTAAATGTAAATTTGTATCTATGATTAGATAATATTGATGCGAAACACAAACACCAACAAACATTCAAATGATAAAAGTTATGAGACTTATCTTTGAGAGCTTCATATGGAGTTTTATTGCTGGGATTCCTATTTATTAGGTACACTGCAATTGAAACATAATATCCCCATTACTCAAGGGGAAAGGCTCTAGCTACATTCAAAATATGTTAGGACTTTATCTTAACAACATAATTCTGTTGTTTAGTGGATGTAAGCTCATGGAAAAAAATTGCACAATTACCTTTAAAGAAAAAAGTTGTTCAAAATGCAATTCAGGTACATTAGCTGTACTTATAGATACGATGGTGCAATTGAATTGTGTGTTTACAAAATTGATAAAATTAGAAAATACTTTTGTAAATTGAGATTTATGTTTTAATGAATGTACCTAAGTTGGTCTTGAGAAATCATCTACAATAGTTAAGAAATATATATGATCATATGTAGTTTCAACAAATGACCCAAAATATCTAAAGATTTAGGTCAAATATATTTTGCGACTTATTATTATAAGAAATGAAAGGTATCTCCTTTGTTTTGCTGGCTCAGATCAACTAAAAAAACCTTTTTTCTAGTTTTTCTCTCTAATTTAGAATTCTTAAACTACGTGATGTGATTTATATAAATTGTGGCTAATTACATATATATATATACATGTGTATATATGTCAACTTGTGGATCATTATGTAATTAATCAATTTCTAATTAATTATATAATGAACTTTGTAAATATCTTTAAATTGCAAATGAAACATTAACAATTTTAATAATCTTGCTCTTGCCACAAACGTCAATTACTTGATAGTACAAATACACATATCTATACATATACCCCATGTATATCATATATGCTGACATAAGACGTCCATTCTCAATGGACTAATTCCTGTCACCAATTATGTTTTCCATGCTAATGGAAAATATAACCGATTACCACGTTGATTAAGTAACAATTATTAGTGAATACCGAAACACTCGTTAATGTATGAGTACATAGGTTCAACACTTAGCTAGTAGGAGATTAGTCATACTAATTGTGTAATCGAGGTTGGCACACCTAACAATATTCCTCAAATACCAGAAAACGTGAATAAACATCCTCTATTTTGATGAGCCACGACAAAAAGGAATTCAACATTTCATTCTATCTTTTTAACTCTAAATAATCCTATGATATAGTTTGATTGTCAAACCCCAATAACTTATCAATTATGTTTTAATGTATGTCTAACTGACTATTGAATGAACTCGACAAACCCTTTTCTCTTATCATTCAATCGCTTTGGCCAAAGACTTTACGAGTTGTTACGATCTATGAGAACATAAATCTCAAGCTCTTACCAAGAATTGATGGATAAAATCTTGATCAAACATCAATTGCACAAGCAAATGATCATTCCCAATATATTTTCAATAAGTGCTAAAGAGTACAATGTGTTCGAAACCAAAGAATGACAAATAACTTATCAATTTCTCTGTGGACCTTAGGTCCAATGAAAATTTGACATTTCAAATCCTTTTCAAGAATTCTTATTGACAAATACATGGTAACTTAACCGTTAGAAAACCTCACTTTAGATCCGTTCAATGATCACATCCCTATGTGCATCATCTATATATGTGACTTAGTAAAAAAAACCTACTAATTTCTATCCAATAGAAATTGTCATACATATGTTGATATATTCAAATAACTAACTTCCTATTAATCATCCAACGATGAAGAATATATTTTGATTTATATACGAAAAAACTCATCTCTCTTTATCATGATCTCTATCATGATGATGAATTTCCAATATAAATTATGGACAATTGTAAATCTCATATGCAGTACTCACATATATACATATATATATATATAGACAAATAATCAAATAAAACAATGCAATATTATTAAATTAATATGTTTAAACACAACATGAACACACACAAGTTTTAAATAATTTCAACTCCTTAAAACTAAATTTTAACTTGTTCCAATACATTACATTTCTCAATTCTATCCTCAATTTGTGCTCGTCAAACTCTTTCAACCTGAGTGCTTTTATAATTGGATTGACTATGTTTTTCTTTCCATAACCTTTTAAAAACTAAACATCTCCACGTTCTATGATCTCTTGAATTGGATGGTACTTCAGCAAAAAATTCTTTGATCTTTGATAAGATCTCGAATCCTTCGCTTGAACTACGACTATAGTATTATCACATAATAATGGAATGAGCTCCTTGAACAAAGGCACCACACTAATGAACTTCCTCATCCACACCGGTTCTTTCACTATCTCTTATGCAACCATATACTCTACTTTCATAATCGAGTCAATTACTGTAGCCTATTTGGCACCTTTCTAACTAATCACTCCAACATTTAGGCAAAATACATGGAGCCCGACGTGGATTTAATATCATTCTTAACTAATGCAAATATTCTATCAATGAACCCATTTAATGCCAAGCTAGATTCTCCATTGGAGAATTTGTCCTTAGTCCTTTATCATGTATTTAAATACGGTTTTCATTAATTTTTCAGTATTCTTCACTGAGATTCGTCTGATATCGACTCACTACAAACAGTGTGAAGGCCACATTAGGGCGTGACATGTCATGATATAGATGATGGCGGCCATCATGTTAGCGTACGCGATCTTACTCATGTGTTTTCTCTCCGCTTGGATCTTAGAACAATCTTTTCTAGAGAGAGAGAAATTCTAGTTCCTATCGGAAGATAACCCTTCTTGGAATTTACCATGTTATACCATTGTATGATGGTACGATGCAGATAGACTGAAAAAGTTCCAACAACCTCTTGAATCTATCTCTATAGATTCTTATTCCAAGAATATAAGCTGCTTTTCCATGTTTTTTTATAGAGATATATTCAAACAACAAACTTTTGGTTTCCTCCAATTGACAGTAGTCATTTTCTTTGAGCAATATATCATCCATATATAGTAGTAGGAAAATAATATTGCACCCAATTGTCTTCTTGTACACGTAAGGTTCATCTTCGCATCTACAAAGCTAAACATTTGAATTAATTTTTTAAATCAAAAATTTCTTCTACGAGAAGCTTGTATAAGTCCATAATAGACCTTTGTAGATTTCAAACCATTCTATCTATTAAAAGTACCGTTAAACCCAAAGGTTGAGAAATATAAACCTCTTCCTGCAATTCTCAATTCAAGAAAGTTGTTTTCACGTCCATTTTTCATATCTCATATTCACGATAGACCGATATCGTAAGTATAATCCGAATAGAATTGAAAATTCCTACAAAGGAGAATGTTTCTTCATAGTTGATAACACTGAAAGTGTATCAATATTAGGATAGGTTTTTACACCATTTTCGCATGTATCTTACATCGAGTCTTACTTATCCGATACGATTTCGAGCTTCACACACCCGTTTTGTTGGTTTTCAGGTTTTTAGGCGACAAGGCCTAAATGAGCTCAATATGAAGAATTTCTGATCAAAACCACATGAATAGACGACATATCTACTCAGAGCCGAGACCGAGCTCCAGAACTCAAAGGAACACCCGAACAACGAGCGAAAAAGAGAGATTTCAAGGACACAAGGGTGCCCGGTCGGGCACT
>CM071861.1:2572473-2606686 GCA_036759665.1 Gynandropsis gynandra | reverse complement strand
ATTAATTAGATAACATGCCGTTACGACCACATCACCCCAAAATCTTTTAGGCGTGTTGGTGTGGAACATCATTGATCTAGCCACTTCCATCAAGTGTCTATTTTTCCTTTCGGCCACTCCATTTTGTGGTGGAGTATATGGACAACTTGTTTGATGGATAATGCCATGCTTGGATAAGTGCTCCTTGAAGTTGTTACTTGTATATTCTCCTCCATTGTCGGATCTAAAAATTTTAATCTTGGAATTGTATTGGTTAGTTATATAATTTTGAAAATTTATAAGGCTTCTAACACCATATCATTCGATTGCAATAGAGTAATCCAAGTATATTTTGATTTTTCATCAATGAATGTGATAAATATTCATGATTTTCTCTAGATAAGCAAGGGGCAGTCCACACATCCGAATGAATTAAATCAAAGCATTTATCATAAATTGTGAGAGACTTAGGAAAAACGGTTCTACAATGTTTACCGAGAATACAAGCCTCACATTCATGATTTTTAAACGAGATACTAGGAATTACTAATTCTAAGGCACGAGAATGAGGGTGTCCTAATCTAGCATGCCATAACACATCATTATTTAGAACAACAAAAGACTTAAACTCATTAGAACTATCGGACAATTGTTTGGCATCTTCAAGCATATATAAGTCATCCTTGATTATTCCTTTGCCAAACACCTTGCTTGACTTAATATCCTGAAAATGAACCTCATTAGGACTAAAAATTACATTGCAATTCAAGTCTTTAGTTGTTCTTTTGACCGATAAAAAGTTTGAAGTAAAACTAGGCAAGTATAGAGCTTTAGATTCTTTATCAAATAAGTGTTCCTTCTCCTTTAATGGGAACACCATAACCATTAGCTACTATAACATTCCCTATGGCCGGTTTAATATCACTTATAAGGCTAGAATCACTAATCATATGGTGTGATGCTCCCGAATCTATAATTAGTGGTTTAAGCTTATTTGATGATAAAAAGGATTTACCGACTATTTTACCATTATTTGCGGTTAGAGCCTTGATTAATGCCTCAAGATCTGACTTCTTGACCATCTGAGCTTGTGCACTGAGCATTGACGCAGCCATGGCTTTGAGTTCTTCACTGGAAGTTTAAGAGGAAGATGCACCAGCTTGTTCTTGCGGTTTAATTGTGTAGTTTCCCTTCTGATTTTTGAAGCTGGTTTCTCTTGGAGGTCTAAGGTGTGGATGGAGTATCCAGCACCCATCTTTAGTGTGGCCTTCCTTCTTACAATATTCACACCTCTTGTATCCTTGTTTGTTACCATAGCCCCCATTGCTGGCTCGATAATGTCCTTTGTTTGCAAGCTGGACAGTTTCTTCTTTTCCTCCAAATAAACCAAGAGACCCTTCTTCCTTTTGAATTTGAGCACATACTTCTTCAAGGCTAGGTAGATTATCATCCCTAAGAATATGTTTGATCAAATCCTTATAAGCTGGTCCGAGTGTTAAGAGCAAGCTAAACACCTTGTCTTGCTCTTTTCTTTCATTTAACACCTTGATGTCTACGGTGCTTGGCCTCAACATGTCCAGCTCTGCCCAAAGTGATCTAAATTTTCCAAAGTGTTGGTTGAATGTTGTACCTTCTTGGCTGAGATCATTGATGGCTCTTTTCACTTCAAATATTCGGCTAATGTTTGAAACATTACCGAAAACTTGCTTGAGAATATCCCACAATTCCTTTGCATTTTCGCAATAGGAATAAGCTTCAAGAATTGATGCATCAAGTGAGCTTTGGAGAAATGATAGCACCATTTGATTTTCTTGACTCCATTTCTTTGAGTCCACCGTAACTATTTCTTTGTCACTTTCTTCTTGAATGGTGATCTTTGGAGCTTCACTTTCTTTGACATGTTTCCAAAGACCCCTTCCTCCTAAGGCTGATTTTATCAACCTTGACCACAACAAGTAGTTTATCCCTTTGAGAATCACCGGAACCACCATTTTTGTGTCTTCCATAGCGTTTTAGAAGAGTTTGAGCCAAAGCTCTGATACCATGTAAGAATATATAGATTAATTTATAGAGATTAAGAGTTTATTGTAGAGTGAAGAAAGATTGAAAGAGTTTGGAGATTAAGAATAAGGAACAAAACGTTTTTCATTCCATTATGTCATAGTGTTACATGAGTGTGTTCTTTAAATAGAACAACCAAGAGAATAATTACAAAGATAATTAAGATGATCTAGTACAACTAATAAATGCAAAAAGGACTTGTCTTCAACGGCTATCAAGGGAGAAAGGGACATCTCCATGTTGCTTATTCTTAAGTTCTACATGTGACTTTCCTTTACCCAAAATAACAACTCCCTCATGTAACTACCAACGACCATCTTCCTTTTCTTCTTATAGAAGTGGTGCTAATGATATGAAGTAGTATTAAGAATTAATTCTATCCTTGCATAATTAATCACACAAGTAGAATTAAATCTCAATAATTTCAAGGAGAGAATTAGACCAAATCAATGGACAAATTAGACCAAATCAATGGAGAGAAAGTTATGGAGAGAATTAGACCAAATCAATGGAAAGAAAGTTATGGAGCGAATTAGACCAAATTAATGGAGGGAATATTTTTGATTTTCTTCTATTAACCAAAAGTTGAAAGCATCCCCTATATATTGAGCTAAACCAAATAACCCTTTAATTAAAAAAAACAGACATCATATATAATGTTACAAATATGTATATATATATACACATATGCATGTTTCTATAATTCAACACAAACATGATCTTGAGCCTGTTTTTAAAACGTAAAACTCTAAATACACATTTGAAATTCGGAAAGACCAATAATAAATAAAAACAATAAATTATGTCCACACAATCCACAATTAGGATGAATGGTCTCTGTTTTTGAATATTTCGGATTAAGAATCTTGATTTATTAAATAATGTCAGAAATGTTTAAAAATTAATATTTTATAAGTCAATACGAACGATATGAACAAAATAGCTCAATATGAATTTTTTTGTTCCAAAAAGAACCATGAACTAAAAGTTTAAAAATCACTATAGGTGAAACTCAAATAACAAAAGTCTATTTTTGATATAATGATTTTGCCTATTTATATGCTACAAAAATTTGAATAAAATCATTATAAGAAAATTTCAATTTTCAAATGGATTGCGGACGAATGTCCCTTGAATGTTCCACCCTGACCCTTGATCAACACTCGTTGTGTTTTAAATGCTTTCGTTGTGCACATGTTTGTTAAGATCTCGTTCAATTAATATTAAGTAAGTTTAAATATATTTAAAATTCTACATAAAGTTTTAAATTTAGAATGTCTCGTCGATTCGAAAGAAAAGGTAGTTCAAGATCACATTCACATTCTGAAAAGAGTGCAATGGATCGTCCCCTCTATAACAAGCAAGGGTCTCTTAGTCGTTATTTTTGGATTTTATTAATGGGACTTTGTTTCATAATTCTAGATTGACAAAATATATACCTTTTCATTATTATCAATCAATGCCACATCCACTGATCGAGACATCTGTATCTCAGAGGCATCAAGAAGAAAGGTGTATGCTTCAGCTTTTAGATCTTAAACGTGAAGAAGACGCACAATGATATATAGTATAAAATAAAATTTCAATTATAATTCATTAATATAATATAAATGATTCAAGATTCATTTATGGATCTTGTTATGATCAACTTTCTCGTTATATAACAAAAAAGATGGAAATTAATTTTGATCGACTGTGTTAAAATTGGACAAAAATCGATCCATAAGTAAAAGAAAGTGGTAAAAGATATTTGTGGTACATCTTTAATCATAATTATTTATAACACTTTATTAATAACAATATTTTAATTAAATTTGTTTAGAAAAAATTCTATTGGAATCGAGAGATTACCAAACTAGTAAAGTTCGAATGTGAACGAGTTTTGGTATTAAGACTTAAGTCTCTTATCAACGGAATCAAACATGATCGAGATAAGAAGGAAAAATCTGTGTGGATGGATTCCAACATCTTGGAAGCAATGCACACTTATTGGGAAGATCCTGAGGCAAAAAAAAAAAAAAAGCGAGAGAGGAAGCCAATCTCGCCGCTCTAATAAGGAAGTTTACGGGATGATCCATCAATACAACTGGATCTCGTTTGTTCGATGTCCTGTATGAACAAAGGATACAATTTGAAAATTTTGAAAAATTTATAAATTTGTTACATTTACTGTAAATCTCTAAAAGTTATGTTTCTAATTGTTTTAGAAGAAAGAAAAAAGGAATAAAACCATCATATTTTGATTTACTTAACAAGGCAGACAAGAATTTAGATGTTCTTGGGTCGATGTTATAGCAAAACAAGTTCATAACGATACTTAGAGTATTACATCTGAACGAGTGTCTAAAATTATGCCTAAAGAGAATAGATTAAAACTGTCTAAGTGAGGAGGAATACAATGAGTTATATCTCGAGATAAATCTATAACTCTTTTATAATAATTTAAATATCTATAGTTTCTAATATTAGAATTGAAAAGGTATTTTATAACACGTTACACCATACAAAGGTAATATTTTTGGTCTTAGAAGAACTATATCACAACATTCAACTTCCTACAGGGGTAAAGAGAAAATAACAAAACATGAGTGGCGTATTCAAATGATGCATACGAATAGGCGTTACAAGCCATTAGACATGAATTAGAGGCCACTGAAACAAATTAAAATGAAACCACCAACGGATATTGCGTATGCTCAAATAAAAAATGTCTTCCGTAAACCGTCCATAAATATGGACGAATCGAGTTGTCAGCAAAACAAAGGAAAGGATGCCCCTTCCCAAAATTTCTAGACTGAATTTGGGTCGTCCGAAAATTTTGCAGACGGATACATAGTCCGTTCATAATTTTGTTTGAAGAAAAAATTTAAAATTAAAAATAAAATTAATGATTTAAATTAAAATGTTTTAAAATTACAAATTAGGTTTTTAGACATTATTAACTATACAATACTTTTAAAACAATTTCTACAAATATATCAGAAGTTTTGAATCACCATCTCCGCTGTCATTGTCATCTTGCATACAAATTACGGATGGATACCATTTATGGACGCTTGTTAATGGATGGACACGCACCGTCCGGAATGAAATATCTTCTTGTATTATATAAATGTGGCACAAAAATTAAGAAAAGATATAGTTATAGAGTTATGGGGATGTTTATTTAGATTTCCATATGATTTCGGGATTTCTGTGAAATATCAATGTAATATTAATTAAAAGTGTTCATTCTTTGACTAATTTTGGCCAACACTCGATCGAATGGTTATGTCACTCGAGCTGAAAAGCTAGTTGTAATATAATGTAATTGTGTTTGTATTTCCTAACGCCCTATCATCCTCACATCATTTCCCTTTCTTTAGTTACTATGCGAGTTCGAGATTTTCCATGAATTATCAATGCAACATTCATGACAAGTCTTTATTCTTTGAATGATTTTGGAGTGTCGCTCGACTGAATGGTTTTGACACTCCAACCAAACGTACCTTTTGTTGAAGAGTTCTTTGTATCATATTCTAATCGTCTTTGCATTTTTTGGTAGCCCACACATCATTTATTTAACATTCTATTGAAAAATTTCTAGTTCAATGTTTTTATTACTAAATCTTAACCAATTGCTAAACTTATCTCAATCTAGGCTGTTATTATTATTACTACAGAAAATATGTTTTAACAAATATGCCATCATTCTTCTATAATTATACAAAATGTTTTTTTAACAAATGTAACATCTAAAACTTTTTCATATTTTGGAGAAAGTCCGTTAACTTCTCTGTCATTTTGGGGCTAATAATCTTTTTGAATCACACATTTGTCCTTCCAAAATCTTTTCGTACCATGCTATCCTCTTTCCAAAGTTGCTAACGAAAATATCGACTCCATTTTTTGTCTGTCCTATAGCAATAGCCATATTCAGCCCTCCTATGCATGGTTTGTAAATTCTCCATGTTTTTTTCAGGTGAAATTTGTTTCGTAATTTTTTGGACAATTTGAGTTGATTCCAATGTGTTCAAATAATTTGAGTTGATTTGAATGTGTTTATACATCATTATGGGGAACTAATCGGCCAACCCTTTCTTGATACATACAAAAATTGATCAAAATCTCGTGAAGAGATTAAACCTCTTATTTGTTGCAATATAAAAAATGATTCTCGGATTTTTTTTTTGGTGTGAACCATTTGGACCTCTCATCAAAATTTATAGTAATAAGGGTCCAAGGAGTTTGAGATTCCTAATAACATAGTAAGGTGTTCTGTTTCCGAGAAGAGAGAACATAGTTTCGAAAGAGAGAAATGGATGCAAATAAGTTTTAGTATTAAAAAAATTATAATTCTCACTATATTCAAATGACCAAAAAGTGGTAACTTATATACAAGGTGAAAAAGTACTAACAAACTGACAAAATCCCTAACTAACGAATATCTAAAGTAAAAATAGAAAATCTATATAAACATATATCAAATATATTGACATAAGAATACATATAGCCTATTTTCAATACACCCATCAAATCTTAATCATCAGAAGGAAGATAGAGACTTGAAATGGTGATTTTTTTAGAAGAGGCTGAAAAGGAAAAAGATATAGAGACTTAGTAAGAACATCGACAATCATTGAACATGCATTGTTCTGATGAGGTGATTGAACATGCATAGTTTTGATGAATCCTTCCCGTAACTTGTCCCTTACAAGGTGACAATCAAGCTCGATAATTTTAGACCGTTCATAAAGAGTTTGATTGAAGGAAAAATATAGGGAAAACTTATAGTCATAGAATAAATTGCAGGTTGAGAAGGACTAATGTGTAAATCAGTTAGCAAATGAGAGAGCTTGACGAGTTCACATGTTGAATATAAGGGCCTTGTATTTAGGAGCCATGCTATTGTGTGAGATGATGTTTTGTTTCTTCACTTTCTAAGAGATTAATGAATATTCAAGAAAGATACAAAACCAAGAGAAAGGTCTCCCTGTGTCAGGATAAGTGCTTCAATCTGCATTTGTGATCACAAGTTTCTCACTCTATGATATTTCTCCTATATTTTGGATTTTTTAATCTCATTCATTCCTTTCTATGTCTTTTCTGGTTCGTTTTATGATCTTACACCATCAATAACTAAAGAGTATATTATGGAGAAACATGGAAAGTTTTCAGCATAAAAAAATCAAGAAAAGAAATGAAGAAATCATTTGACTTGAATCCAAAATCACTCGGGTAAGCATGTAAAAATGAGATGTACAAAATTCCTTTAGCAATTGTTTTGGTAGAGTGATTAATCACTGGACGATATGAAGCACTAAAGATACTCTTGTAGGTTTGCTCAATCCAAGTGGTGACTAACTAGGCCAAAGGTAAGCCAAATAAGGAAGCTTTTCACACTCGTACGTTCGCTCAACTCGAGCTGTATCCAACTCAGTCGAGCAATGCGCTAACTTCCATTAAATTTAGCTCTAATTTTCATTGGAAATCGATCTGAAGTACCACAAGCTCGGGTAGGCATTTTTTTTATTTTACTTAGTAATTCAAATTTTAAATTATTGAA
This sequence comes from Gynandropsis gynandra, assembly GCA_036759665.1. NCBI lineage: Eukaryota > Viridiplantae > Streptophyta > Magnoliopsida > Brassicales > Cleomaceae > Gynandropsis > Gynandropsis gynandra. The sequence goes on along the minus strand of CM071861.1, from coordinate 2,599,101 downwards.
AGGTTGGAGAGTTTCGTATAAGTTGGAGGCCAACACTTTACAATCGGGGGACATAAAAAAATAAAGAAGATTACTGAAGAAAAGAATTTTGGGATTGTGCAAAAGAGTGAATAATCTATCCGATTTCATTGAAGGATCAAGATATCGACAAAGACAAGTAAAAAGTGAGGTCTTAGCGGCAACGTATCGAGATATCAAATGAGCTTTCCTATTATTGTCTTTACTTATTCCTTAATGTAGTTATTTCTTGAGATTTAGATAAATAGATTCAACCTACGCATTAGGCTAGAGTTTATTATATTTGAACTCAATGTTCTTTATGAAGAGATCCGTTGTTCTTTGCTTTACAGTTTCATGCATGCTTTATTTTTTAGATTCTTGATGGGCTCCTTGAATTGATTATTGCATGTTATAATTTAGATGGAGACATCATATTACACTAGATCATATATATTAAATAAATATGAATGATCATATCAAGAGGTAGATGAACCGGTTTAGGAAGGATTATATTGGATGATAATGCATTCAACAAGTATGTCATTAGATGGAGACATCAATGGTTGAAAGGTTTGAATATGGGTCTATACTTTGTGAGAAGGTAAATCTAGTGATAGTACATTTAAAGTGTATATCAATTATATGGAGACAACAATTATTGAAATACTTGATTATGATCTAGACTTTGAGAGAAGGTAGATCAATATAAGATGATTAAATTTTCTCATAGAAAAAAGTGATATTTTAAAAAATCTTTAATTTATTCATGTGCATAAGAACAATTCTCAAAACTAAAAACATTGTCCCACTTGGATATATTTGTAATTTTATTTATTTTACCTGTCTATTTTAGAAAATAGATTAACCCACAGTTTTTTGTTGTTCATGACCATAATTTTTATGCAATCGATAGTCTAGATTCTTTTTAATCCTTTTGCTCGACCCTAGTACTACATGAATATCTTTGTGAAATATCTAGTCAAGATATAAATTATAAAATCTAGTTGCATTAGATCACACGTAGACGACACATTAATCCACAAAGACGCTTACTAGCAATGCTAAATAAGAGAATATAACATGACCTAACTAAGATTTCCTTTCAAATATCGAATCACCCTATGAGTATGAAGATCATTAGGCTTGAAGATAAATTGATTGAGCTTCTCAACAAGAAATGTGATGACTTGTTGTGGAAATGTAGATAAATAAATCTACAAATTAAGGCTCAATAACATGTAGCATTGGATAGAACAAAACTAGAATCTTGAGAAAAATGAGTAGAAGGGTCCAAGGTGTTGTATTTAGAGAGCTTCAACAAACATGAGCTATGGAATTTAGCTCTCTACTCTCCCCTCCATATCAAGATAGTGAAAAAAAGAAATGTAAAAATTGGTTATGGTATATCTAGTATCAGAATGTGCAGACGGTTGGAAAAACTTGTCAATGGAATGAATATGAGAGTTGTGTTTTCTGAATAATGCTCATCTTACTCTCTTGCATTCATATCCAAAACATTTACAAGATATATTGTTTCTAAAACACTACAAAAATAACACATTAATGCTCATACTGAAAATGTTCCATACATTACTATTTTAGAACAGAAGCATGTCCTGAGACATGAATAGAGGCTGCAGTGTCCTTGTCGGTTCTGGTATCCGACCATTAACACTATTCTTCTCTTCAGGTCTTCTTCTTCTTTTTCTTCAGTTTTCCGCAGGGTCTGACAGCTCCTTCCTTCCCCTTGCATTTGATTCTGTAGCCTTGTCTTCTTGTTATGTTATCTCTGCCTCTCCTTCCTCTATTTCCTCGGGTTCTTCTTGATTGTCTTGATGAAGTTGCTTAGCTTCTTCAGTCTCCCTCCTGAGTAGCTTCGGCATGACTCCAAGCTTCTTCCTGAGCTCTTCGAACCTCTTAGTGCTTAATGAATTTGTCAAAATATCTGCAAGTTGATCTTCTCATGGAATGTGCTTCAATTGGATAACCCCATCTGTCATAGCTTCCCTTACCACATGAAACTTTATTTGTATGTGCTTAGTCCTCTTATGGTCAATTGGATTCTTCCCTATAGCAATGGCTGAGGTGCTGTCACAATGAATCCCAACACTCTCACTCATGTCATATCCAAGTTCATCCAATAACCTCTTCAACAAGACAATGTGATTTGTGGCAACACATAAGGCTATATACTCAGCCTCTGCAATTGATTGGGCAATGATATTTTGCTTCTGAGTAGCCTACATAAACATGGAACTTCCAGTACTAAAACAAAACCCAGTTGTGCTCCTTGAATCACACAAACTTCCAGCAAGATCTGAATCTGCATATCCTACTAAGACAACTGCTTCCACACTCTTGAACATAAGCCCATAGTCTTTAGTTTCAGACACATACCTCAAAACTCGTTTGGCTTCTTGCAGACTTCTTTCAGTGGGTTTAGCATTATTCCTTGATAGATAGGAGACTGAGAATGATAGGTATGGCCTTGTGGTTGCTAAGTATAATAACCCTCCTACCATACTTCTGTATTTTGTAGGATCAATGAGTTCATCACCATCTTTTGCATTCTTCCCATAAGGTGTAAGTGGAGTGCTTACACCTTTTGAATTTTGCATACCAAATCTGTTTAATAGTTGTTGTGCATACTTAGCTTGGCTCAAGAACACTCCCTCTTGCAAATAACTCACTTCCAATCCGAGGAAGTACTTCAGTTTTCCCAAATCACTCATTTCAAACGTCTGATTCAACTTGTGCTTGAACTCCCTTATCAAGGTTTCATCACTTCTTGTGATAATTAGATCATCGATATAGGCAGATTATCAGAAGTTTCTTCCCCTTCTCTTGTAGATACATTGCTGCATCACAATTGCTTCTCCTACATCCTTCACTGATGAAGAATGAATCTATCTTGATGTTCCAAGCTCTTCGAGCTTACTTCAGACCATACAAGGCCTTCCTTAATTTTTGAACCTTGTCTTCAGGTCCATCAACCTCATAACCTGGTGGTTGACTTGCATAAACCTCCTCTAAGATCTCTCCATTTCAAAAATGCAGACTTGACGTCTAACTGGTGGAGGTTCCACTTCTCTTGTGCCGAACTGCTATCAACGTTCTGATTGTATCATGTTTGGACATAGGAGCAAATGTTTTTTCATAATCCACACCATAAGTTTGAGTGAAACCACGAGCTACCAGTCTAGCTTTCAACTTCAAAACTTGACCATTCTCCTCAGTTTTCACTTTGTAAATCCACTTAACATTGATTACCTTCTGGTTTTCAGGTAGATAAGTGAGCTCCCAGGTACCATTTTTGTTTATCAACATCTCCATCTCAACATCCATGGTATCTCTCCACCCCTTTTCAGTCACAGCTTCTTCAAATGAGGTGGGTTCTTCAAATTTGAGATAACACCCCTCATAGGCCTGATATGTTTCCTCACTCTTTGGTTCTGCGTCTTCATAAATATCACTTAACCTTCTCATCTTGTGAACCTGTATTGAGGAGCTACCACTTGTTCCTCTACTTTCTTTACTGCCTAACTGAGACTGACTAAACCTAAATGGAATGGGTGAGAATTGAGGTGTTCCCCCACTCCCTCTAGAACCATGTCCTTGCTATGGTGTTGTAGGTATAGTCTGGATGGGTTGTGAGTCTTCCTGATGTGGAGGACCTCTAGGAATGTAATTGGGAATCACAAACTGTTCTCTCGTTTCTGTTTCTGTATCCCAATTCCATCCCTTGTTTTCTTCAAAAACAACATCCCTTGCTACATCCACCTTGCCTGAACTGAGTTTGTAAACTCTATACCCCTTGCTCATGCTGCTATACCCAACAAAGATTGCCTTTTCTGACCTTGCATCCAATTTCCTTCTGTGTTGTGATAGTATCATAACATGACAGAGACACCCAAATACATGAAGATGACTCACAAATGGTTTGTGGCCATTCCAAACTTCCAAAGGTGTCTTGTCCTGTAATTTTCTTGTTGACATTCTGTTCTGGAGATAGGCTGAAGTAAACACTCCTGACAACCCAAAATTTGTTTGGTAACCCCTTGTCCTTCAACATGCTTCTGGTCATGTCTAGGAGGGTCCTATTCCTTCTCTCCGCTACTCCATTCTGTTATGGAGAGTTAGCAACACTTAGCTACCTTTGCACACCATTTTCTTCCAATAAATCAATGAATTCCTTTATCTTGAACTCTCCTCCTCTATCAGATCTCAGTTTCTTCACTCTTTTTCCAGTCTGTGTTTCCACCAGGGAGCTAAACTTCTCGAATGTGTTGAAGACATCAGACTTGAGTCTCACAAAGTAGACCCACAGCATGTGAGAATAATCATCTGTAAATGTGAGGATGTACAAACTTCCATCAAGTGATGGAATCTGCATAGGACGACACATATCACTCTGTATAAGGTCCAGTATCTCCTTAGACTTTGCCTCAGATGCCTAGGGAAACTCCTCTCTGGTTTATTTCCCTTGGACACATGCCTCACAAACCTCTTTAATCACTTTGAATTTGGGTAATCCCTTTACCATATCTCTATTTTGCATCTTCTGCGATTATGTAAACCTGCATGCCCAGACCTCCTATGCCACAAATCAGAAACATCTGTCTAACTCGCTATGTTTGCTCCCTCTGCTGCTAGTGTCCACTTTAGACGATAAGCCTTCTTGATCATTGGCACTTCAGCTACCTTGCCACCATGATTATCTCTTATAACACATTTTGCTTCTGTAAACTCCACATGATATTCGTTTCTTACCATCTGAGACACACTCAGAAGGTTTTTATCTAATCTAGTGACCAAGAAAACATCCTTGATTGTTCTCTTGCCCTTCTTAGTTTCACTTCAATATCCCCTTTTCCTGCGGTCACCAAGGTGGCTCCATTACCTACCCTTATATATAGGAAATTTAAAAGCTCTGTCTAAGGTGGTAAAAAATCCTTCTTCTCGGATCATGTGGTTTGTTGCTCCACTGTCAATGAGCCAAACATCATCATCAAAGTGACCAAGAAAACATCCTTGATTGTTCTCTTGCCCTTCTTAGTTTCACTTCAATATTCCCTTTTCCTGCGGTCACCAAGGTGGCTCCATTACCTACCCTTATATATAGGAAATTTAAAGCTCTGTTTAAGGTGGTAAAAAATCCTTCTTCTCGGATCATGTGGTTTGTTGCTCCACTGTCTATGAGCCAAACATCATCATCAAAGTGCTGGTTTTCCACATGAGCTGCAGTGAACAAAGATTTGTCTTCATCCTACTCCTCTCTATTCATTTGAGCTTGATTTCATCCAGCTCTTTTGGTTCTGTAGTCTCTGGCAAAATGACCAGGCTTTCCACAGTTAGAAAAGTCTTGAAGGTCTTGGATCCTTCAGACCTTTCCTGTATGTTCTTGAAGTAGCATCGAGACTCAGTGTGGTTATCCTTCTTGCATACCCCACACCACTTCTTCCTTTTAAACTTTTGGTTTGGTTTGCTGAAGCCTCATTTGCTAGTTTCTATCTTCTGTCTAGCCTTAGATCCTTTGGTTTTGGCTTGAAAAGCTTCTTCTGAACTCCCACCATTTCTATCATCAAGTCTTGATTCTTGAGACTGTAACAAAATCAAAAGTTCTCCAACAATCAAAGTTGCTAGATCCTTTGTCTGTTCAATGACTCACACATAGGGATCAAACCTCTCTTGTAAGGAGCATAGGATCTTTGAAACAAGAGCATCCTCCATAATGTCATCACTGTAGCCTTCATTTCATTCCCTAGCTCAGTGACCTTATTTGCAAACTCGTTGATACTCTCCTTGTCACCTTGTTTCAGATTGTAGTACTTAGCTCTCAATTTCTACAGCTTTATCATGCCTTGGAGTCTTCTTGGAACCTCTCTTTTAGCATATCCCATGCCTTCTTGGAGGTATCATAGATGGATAAGTGTGCACTAAATATATCCTCTGAGACAACATTGTAGATCAGTTCTAAAGCTTTTTGATTCATAGCCTCCAATTCTTCCCATTCTGCAATTTTCTTCTGCCTCATCTCCTCTGTTGTTTGAGTAGCCTTGATTTTGATTACCCAAAAATTGTAACTCTTCCCATCAAACATTGGTATAGGATTTTGATTTTGCATCCTTACAATTTCAACTTGCTTATGTTTTATGCTCCTTCTGGTTCAACCTCTAGTGCTTCGGTTGTGCTGTGTCTAGTGCTTTTGTGGTTGTGCTGTGTCTAGTGCTTTTGTGCTTCCTCACGACCTTGAGAATCGATGAGGCTCTGACATCACTGTTGTATTTAGAGAGCTTCAATAGCCATGAGCTGTAAAATTAAGCTCTCAACTCTCCCTCCATATCAAGATAGTGCAAACAAGAAATGTAAAAATAGTTTCCGGTATATCTTGTATCAGTATGTGCAAATGATTGTAAGAACTCGTCAACTGAATGAAAATAAGAGTTGTATTTTTGAATAATGCTCGTCTTACTCTCTTGCATTCATATCCAAAATGCTTACAAGATATATTGTTTCTAAAACACTACAAAACATAGAACATTAATGTTCATACAGAAAATGTCTCATACATTACTATTTTTAGAACAAAAACCTGTCCTAAGACATGATTGGAGGCTGCAGTGTCCTTGTCGATTCTGATATCCGACCGTTGACACTCTTCTCCTCTTCAGGTCTTCTTCTTGTTTTTCTTCAGTTTGCCGCAGGGTCTGACAGCTCCCTCGTTCTCCTTGCATTTGATTTTGTAGCCTTGTCTTCTTGTTTTGTTTCCTCTACCTCTCCTTCCTCTGTTTCCTCTGGTTCTTCTTGATTGTCTTGCTTAAGTTTCTTAGCTTCTTTACAAGGGAACTAAAATTTGTTTACAGGTAAACAAATTAATGTCTTTAAAAAGCTAAAGACAAAACTTGCCTTAAGAAACTGAAGTACCCTTAGTAGATTTAGCCACTTCCAAGCCAAGATAGTATGGCAAGGGACCTAAGCTTTAATGTTAAAATAATAAACAAGGAGCGGGTCGAGATATAAAAAATAGAGTTGTCATTACTAGTAATGATGATATCATCCACATAGACCAATAAAGAAACAACGGATGTTGTGGTAAGCTTGAGGTTGGTTGAAACAAGCAGACAAAAATAGAGTGCTAAATTTGGTATACCACTAACGAGAGGCCTACCACAAACCATAGAGAGACTTTTTGAGCTTGCAGAAATATTCACAATAATATTAGAATGTGTAAAGCTTGAAAGAAGGCACACATATATCTCTTCATCTAAGTCACCATGCAAGAAAACCTTGGTACATTAAGCTGAGACATATACCAACCTTTTACAGCAACCAAAGCAAGAAAGAGCTTGACATAACCAACTAAGTTACATGAGAAAAAGTATATGAGAAATCAAGGCCTTCTTGGCGAGTGATGCTTTAGTCATGAACAAGCAACAAACTAATAAATGGTATCAGAGCAGTAAGATTCAAGGAGACCTAAAAGCACAAATATGCACAAACAGCCACAAACAAGCACAAATAAGCACAAGCGACAAGAGGAACACTAAATCTATCCAAGAGGGAGCAGAAGCAATAAAACAAAGTGTAAAATATGCAGAAACAGATCTGCAGATAAGAGAGACATCAACAAAGAACAAGTATTTTCTTATCACAAACGTTAGGGAAAATCTAAAGACTAAGTGCAGAAACAAACATGAGCACAAAAGAGGAATTTGTGCCCATTTTCGAAGGGAAAAACTACAATGGTTGGATAGCTAAGATGAAGACCATATTTAGGTCAGAACAGTTGGGGGAAGTGGTGTCCGAGGGCTTACCGGAACAGTCTAGGTTAGAACGAAACGCAACTCAAGAACAACAAGACAATCTGAAAGAATGGAAAGAAAAATACATAAAAGATCAAAGGGCTTTAAGAATTATAAATAGAGCTGTCGTAGGAGACATATTCACACAAATTCAAGAGATAGAATCGGCTAAAAAAGCATGGGATGAAAGGAGTGTAATGGTTAGGTTGCAGCAGCTGAAAAAGGCATTTTGGGATATATCTATGGAACAGAGGGAGACACTTAAGGTGTATTCCAACAGGATTACTGATTTAGATGCAGAAATGAGGAGTTACAGCGGAAAAAGTTACAGACAATGAGTTGGCATCGAAAATTCTAGGTTCTTTGACACATGACTACGAAGTTTCAGTTGAAGTTATAGAGCAAACAAAAGACTTAAGGACTCTAACAGTTTCAGACTTGTTCAATGCACTACAAAAACGAGAACAAAGGGTTCTAAGCCAAAAGAGATGTGAAGGAGAGGGAGCACTCAAGGCAAGTTTTAGCAACAACGGGCTGGAAATTATGGTGATTCTAGTAGATCTAAAGCTTCCAAAACAAACCAGAAAACAAACACGAGAAAATGGTGTAGTGTGTGCAAGAGGAACAACCACAATGAGGATGAATGCTACTTCAAAATAGAAGTAACAATGTTGATCAAACTATGAAATATAAACCTAAAGGACCATGCTTTGTGTGTGGCAAAACGGGACATCAAGCAAAGGAATACACACACCAAAAATTGCAGCCAACACGAGGACATGCACATCAAACACAAGAAGATGAAAACGAAAATGAAGAACTATTGTTCACAGCAAACCAAGACACACAACAAGGACTACACAAAGACACTTGGTTGCTGGACAACGGTGCGTCAAACCATATGATGCGCAATGAGAAGCAGTTTACTTAGCTAAACAAAAGTGTTCAAATTCTCATTCGATTGGAAAATGGAGAGCTGTTAATGACCGCTGGAAAGGGGAATATCACTGTCAAAACAAAACAAGGAAGAAAAATCCTTAGAGACGTCTACTTAGTTCTGAAACTAAGGGGAACCATGCTGAGTATTGCACAAATGACAAGGAATGACTATCAAATTCATTTTACAAGGAACAAATGCAGAATTGAGGATAAGAGAGGTATTGTCATTGCTGATATACCTATGGTGGCTAAGGTTTATCCATTAAAATGGGATTCCATAAGCTACTAATCAACTAAACGTGCAAACATGACTGAGAAACGATATGGATTATGCAACCAAACGGAGAAGAAGACATCTATCGACCGTGAACAACAACCTGTAACCGAGATACCAACGTTGAAGAGTATTAGAAACTTACCAAAATCGAAGGAGAGCCAAGGACAATACACTGCTGGAAGTCACACCGAAGCTCAGGAAACAAAGGAAAAAGCACAAGTCAGTAAAGAGGAGTCTAACATGGATTCAACCGCAAAGGGAAGAGAAAGGAGAAGGCTTACCGTAAGCTTTGAGGAGAAACACGCCATGAGCAACCTGGAGGAGAAGCACGCCCTGAGCAGCTTGGAGGAGAAGCACGCCACGAGCAGCCTCGAGGAGAAGCACGTCACAAGGCCGAAGCAACAATCTACCACCAGCGCCAAGGATTCGAGAGGGAGTGTTGGAGACTCACCCTTGCCACTGTCATCGGAGAACCAGACAGGAGGCGTCGCAAGGGCAGGAGACGATGGAGAATCGAAGAACCCTAATTCTGTTCTAGGGTTTAGCAGAGAGGATGCATTTCCGAAGGGAGCTGCTGGAATACTAAAAAATATGAAGACCCATAAGCATCAATCAATTGGAAACGGGCTATCATAAGAAGGAAGCCCAATAACAAATGAAACATGCGCCCCAGTCTATAATCTAACCCTGAACCCATGTGATAAAGCTTGTGCAAGCCCAACCTAGCACTTGAGGAAGCCTGTGAAGCCTAGAAAGTGACCTGCAAAAAAAAAACATTTGCAGTGAACAAAACGGTTATGGCCTATGTTGCCAGCTTTTGTGCATGAAATAGAGAGTGACATATTGTAACAACCCTAGACAAGTGATCTAGGAAGTTTATGCTTTTGTGTAATGCCTTTATATATTATGAATGAGAGAAGATGGTGTAAGGTATCACCATTGGAAAAACCTATCTGAAAACACTCACATCAAAAACACGAAAACCAGAATAAGTTTCATTACCATTGCAACATAAGATTCCATGTTTGCACAATTCAAGAGAACAAGGTGAAGATATGAGAGGTTCATGAAGCTTCACAATATATTCATGAACAACCAACAAAACCAACATAGGTATGATTGTTTTTTAGTTTGGTGATGAGGCTGAGAAAAAACTGAAATCTCATGTACAGGAAGCATAGTCTCTAGAGGTGAATCACTAGAAACGGAAGCCTAAAGAGGTGGATTTTCAAACATGCAAGATAAAAGGGTGATGAAGGATTGATTGAGGGAAAGGTAGTGATATAACCTCTAAGATGAGTGTTGTCAGGCTGTTTATTGTTCAGAACCTCAAATGGTAGCTTGTGCTTTGTTGTGGAGAATATGCATAAGATAAGTGATGAATGATCCCTTTCTGAACACAAATATTTTTTTTGTAACTCATGAGCATTGTGTGTATGAATGGGTTTTATTCTGGTATGATACTAAGTCTTAATCGAGGCAACAAAATAAGGAAAAATCAGAGCTAAACCCAAGTAACATAAAACAAATCATTTCTACAGGTGGATGATAAGTAGAGACTTGCAAAAACATAGTATAAAAAACTATAATTGGTTTGACTAAGTGTTGTTGCTCATGCTAATTAACTAGGTAAAATGTGTATTGTAAATCAGGGAGGGGATCCATCATTAGGATCCGACCACGAGCATGCTCATAGCCATTGTTTAAACCAAACAAGAATTCAATTACAAAATTCTTCTTTGATAGATAGATCAGACAAACGTTTCTCTAGGTTGTTGGTGCAATTTCCATAGCTACAATGAGACGTATTTGCAAAGGATTTATGCTCCTCCCGTAGTGTAATGACCTAACTATATAACGTTGTGACACCAAGAGTCCCTTACCAGAAATTTCGTAAATGTTGCTTAATATTATACAAACGGGGAGCATAGCTTTGTTGAAACCATTGCAATATAGTAAGCCACATATCTCATGAAATATTTATAAATAAAAGACTAGAGGCAATATTTTTAGAAACATAGTTCAAAATACAGGAACTCACAACAACATTATTGCATGACCAAAGGCAAAAATCTGGATGAGAATTAGATGGTTTTACCCATGGTCCATCGATGCAACCAAGCGTGTGTCCACCTTCCCATGACATGGGGATATATCACTGCGAAGAATTAAAATTTCCGATCCAAAAATCTGTTTGGTAACGAGGTGGAAGTTTGTGTTTGTTGTTGATAAGCTCATGAATTAGTGAATAAATTTCATGAGCTACCGCATCTCCTTCTTAAGACTTGTGCAAACATGAAAAATGACAATATGATGTTGTTGGTGTTTCACTCGTATGGCTTGAATTTGTCTCTCCTCTCTCAAATGTGTTTCATGTATTTTTAGTGAGCAAGATGTTTCTCTTAGGTGTGATACCTCTCACACCCTCCATGATATTCATATATATTCACTAACCTATTACAAAAGTTGAACTTGCCATGAACAAACAAATCCTTACATGTTACTCAAAATAGGCTCCTAATGTAGCCCTTGACCTGATGCTAATACTGCAATGTCTATACCATTTTTATATAAACCGTTACTTAATATATTCTTCCCAAAATGACCTCTTCTTCTTGTTTTTGTCATGGGCTTCACGGATGGATCTGCGTCTGGGCCTTGGCGTGCTGGGCTTCTCCCGCTGGTTTGCTGCACTCGATCCACTCATGCTTCTGGGTCTCCCGCTTCTTCACGTCCGTGGGCCTCTCCACTTACGCAGCCCACTTGACTCGGTTTTCAGGAGGGGTTCGAAGGAATACTCCAGAAACCCCCTTCGTGTCCTTCTCTCGAAGGTTCTCTCTAGGGGCGTCGTTCCTTCGCCGGCCAATCTAAAAAATCTCCCTCTTGGTCGGTCGAGGAATGACTCCAATCTTCTCCCTCAACTCACAGAAGCGTCCGGTTGGTAGCGGCTTCGTCAGAATGTCCGCCGATTGCTCATCTCCATGAACGAACCGTAAGTCGATTCTTCCCTCTGCTTGAGCTTCTCTCATGACATGAAACCAAACTTTTATATGCTTGGTTCTCTTATGGTCTATCGGATTCTTCCCGATGGCTATCGCTGTCGTGCTATCACTGTAGATAGGAACACCAGTTTGCATGTTAAACCCTAGCTCGTTAAACAACCTGGATAACCATGTTGCATGATTTGTTGCCGCACTCAGGGCCATATATTTAGCACCTGCAGTCGATTGTGCCACGATTGATTGTTTCTGTGTTTTCCAACTAAACACAGCACTACCGATTGTGAAACAAAAACCGCTTGTGCTTCTCATATCGTTTAGACTTCCTGCTAAGTTCGCATCTGCATAACCCACCAACTCTGCATATTCAACTCTGTTAAACTTCAATCCATAGTCTTTAATTTCTCTGATATACCGTAGTACCCTTTTTGCATTCTGTAAACTGCATACTTTCAGGTTTGCATTGCTTCGTGATAAGTACGAAGCTGCAAATGCGAGGTCCGGTCACGTGGATTCAAGGTATAGGATGCCTCCCACCATGCTGCGATACAACGTCTGATCGGTAATTACTTCACCATCCTCTTTGGCTTTGCAGTTTAAGGTTAAGGGTGTTGTAACCCCCTTTGAGTCTAGCATACCAAACTTCGTAAGAAGTTGGGTTGCATACTTCTCCTGACTTAGAAAAATTCCATCACCGAGGTTCTTAACCTCAAACCCCAAGAAAAACTTGAATGAACCCAAATCACTCATATCAAATGTTGAGCTAAGCTTGACCTTAAAATCTTCAATCATTTTAAAAATATTCCCCGACAATATAATGTCATCTACGTATAAGTAGATCACCAGAATATTACCTCCTTCCACTTTGATGTACGTGGCTGCATCACAGTGGCTCCTAACACAATCTTCTTGTAAGAAGAATGTGTCAATTTTACTATACGAGGCCCTCGGTGCCTACTTTAAACCATATAATTAAAGCCTTGTTAAGACGTAAAACTTTATATTCTGATCCAATTACCTCGTATCCCGGTGGCTGCTCAACGAAGACTTCTTCCTTTATCTCACCATTTAAAAATCCCGACTTTACATCCATTTGATGTAGCGACCAATCCTTATGTGCTGCCATGGCTATCAAGGTTCATATTGTATCGTGCCTTGATACCAGGGCAAATGTCTCCCCATAGTCTAGTCCGTAGATTTGAGTAAACCCGCGTGCCACTAGTCTTGCCTTATACTTCTGAATTTTACCTTCCTCGTTTGTTTTTACCTTGAATATCCACTTCACCCCAATAACCTTCTAATTTGAAGGTCTCTCAGTGAGATACCAAGTTTGATTGTTCTGTAACATTTGCATTTCCACCTCCATATCCTCCTTTCAATTAGGATGTCTTATTACCTCTTCATAAGACGTGGGTTCAACCACAGCTAGGTAACAGCTCTCCTCCGTCTGCACCTCTTCTGTGTCCTCCTCAATTCTATATAGGTCGCTGAGTCTACGTGTTCTGTGAACCTCACGAGACGATTCATTGGTGTTACCCGTACTGGCTCCTTGTGATGATGGTTTATTAGATAGTGAGAGTTGCAAAGGGGTTGCAGGTGGTGTTGTCCTACTGCACTCTCACTTAACCGTCCAGATGAGCTACCTGCTTCAAACATCGTAGGTATTCCCTCTAGGTTATTAACTCCTTGGGAATTTAGGAAACTTACTGGAATACGTCATTCTGGTTTTTCTTGTGTTGTCTCCCAATCCCAGCCCTTCTCCTCGTCGAAGATAACATCCCTTGACACCTCAACCTTTCATGGTTCAATCACGTAGACTCGATACCCCTTACTTTGGCTACTGTAGCGTGCAAAACACAAGTCTGAGACTTTTCATCCAATTTACCTCTCTTCTATTTTGGAACCATTCTGTAGCATAGGCATCCAAACACTCTCAAATTTCCAATAGAAGGCTTATGTCCACTCCAAGCCTCTAAAGGGGTTTTATCTTGTAACGACCATGCAGGTAGTCTATTTTGAATGTACGCCGAAGTAAATACTCCCTCTGCCCAAAACTTGTTAGGCATATTTTTATCTTTAAGCATACTCCTTGTCATCTCCATTAGGGTGCGATTCCTCCGCTCAACCGTCCCATTCTGCTGTGGCGTATAAGCCACACTAAGCTCTCTCATTATCCCCTTTTCAGCCAAATAATCCGAAAATTCCTTCGAGTTGAATTCCGTCCCCCTATCAGACCTCAACTTTTTAACCTTTTTCTCCATTTGATTCTCCACTTGAATCACAAATTTCTGAAAAATCCCGAACACATCAGACTTAAGTCTTAAGAAGTATACCCAGGTCATGTGAGAGTAGTCATCTATGAATGTGAGCAGATAGATACTCCCATCTAACGAGGGCATGTCCATTGGTCCAAACAAATCCGTGTGGATTAACCCCAAAATGTGTTCCGCCTTATAATCTGATGCCTTCAGAAATTCTTGCATGTGTTGCTTTCCCTTCACGCAGGCTTCACAGATCTCTTTCACTAAGGATTACTTGTGGTAACCCCTTCACCAAGTTACCCTTCTGCAACTTCTCCAGGTTATGTAAACTTGTATGTCCCAACCTTTTGTGCCATAAATCTGACACTCCTATCTTTTCTTGAGCTACTTTTGCCTCCTCCTTGACTATCCTCCATTTTAGAGGATAAGCCTTTATAACCATAGGTACATCCACGACCTTGGTTCTAGCATTATCTCGAATCAAACACTTGTCTTCTGTGAATACAACTTCGTATCCACTCCTCACCATTTGCGGCACACTGAGTAAGTTCTTGTCTAACCCCGGTACTAGGAAAACATCTTTAATAACCTTCACTCCCTTCTTCGTATGAACTTGAATATTCCCCTTACCGGCAGTGGTCAAAACCTCCCCATTTTCAACCTTTATAGGTACTCCAAAGTACCTATCTAGAGTTGTGAAATACTCCTCTTGTTTGACCATGTGATTCGTGGCACCACTGTCCACTAACCACACATAGTCTTCAAAAACTTCACGTGTTAAGTGTGATGCCGTAAATAATGAGTTTTGTTCTTCTTCTTCTTGCTGATTTAGATGTGCTTGATTCTGTGTGGGTCACTTGTTCTTGCATTCTCGTGAAAAATGACCTAGTTTGCCACATGTGTAGCACTCCTTCTTGCTTTTGTTTTGTTTGCTTTGATCTCCTTGGGATTGTTTGTTTCTAAAGAAACATTGGCTTTCCTGATGGTTGTCTTTCTTGCATATGCTACAAAACTTCTTTCCCTTAAACTTATAGTCTCCTTTCCCAAAGGATTTTTTGCTGGACTCAGATCTGTTGTTATTGACCTTAAGTCCTTTAAACTTAGCCTGGAATGCCCCTTCCAGACCTCCACCGTGTATGTCTTCTAGTCTCACCTCCTGAGATTGTAACGAAATGACGAGTTCTCCCACTATGAGTGTTGTGAGGTCCTTCGTCTGCTCAATGACCCCAATGTACGGGTCAAAACGCTCCTGTAATGAACACAGGATTTTTGACACCAATGTGTCCTCCTTGATCTCGTCTCCAAAAGCCTTCATTTCATTCGCCAACTCCGTAACTTTGTTTATAAATCTTTGATGCTTTCCTTCTCTCCCTGCCGTAGGGTGTAATAATTTGCTCTCAGCCTTTGGAGTTTTATCATTGCTTTCTTGGGGTCCCCTTGAAACCTCTCTTTAAGGAGATCCTAAGCAGCCTTTGAAGTCTCACACACTGATAAGGGTGCTGCAAAAATATCATCAGACACCGCACTGAACAGAAGTTGCAATGCAGTCTGATATCTTGCCTCAGTTTCTTCTCATGTCTGCAATGCTTTTTTTAAATCTTCATCCATGGGAACAGCCCCTGTAACAGGCTTCTCGGGTAGTCCTTCAGTGATCACCTTCCACAGTTGCTTAGATCTAAGCAAGGCCTTCATTTTTATAAGCCACAGATTGTAGCGTTTACCATCGAAAATGCTTAGATCTGCATCTTCTTGTTTGTTGTTTGTGCTAGGTATTTTGTGCTGTCTCTCGTGCTAGAAATGGTGCTTGTGCTAGTGCTCCCTCTCGGCCTTTAGATCCGAAAGCCTCTGATACCAATTGTTGTTGATAAGCTCATGAATCAATGAATAAATTTCATGAGCTACTGCATCTCCTTCTTAAGACTTGTGCAAACATGAAAAATAAAAATCTGATGTTGTTGGTGTTTCACTCGTATGGCTTGAATTTGTCTCTCCTCTCTCAAATGTGTTTGATGTATTTTTGGCGAGCAAGATGTTTCTCTTAGGTGTGATACCTCTCACACCCTCCATGATATTCATATATATTCACTAACCTATTACAAAAGTTGAACTTGCCATGAACAGACAAATCCTTACATGTTACTCAAAATAGGTTATTAATGTAGCCCTTGACCTGATGCTAATACTGCAATGTCTATACCATTTTTATATAAACCGTTACTTAATATATTCTTCCCAAAATGACCTCTTCTTCTTGTTTTTGGCATGGGCTTCACGGATGGATCTGTGTCTGGGCCTTGGCGTGCTGGGCTTCTCCCGCTGGTTTGCTGCACCCGATCCACTCATGCTTCTAGGCCTCCCGCTTCTTCACGTCCGTGGGCCTCTCCACTTGCGCGACCCACTTGACTCGTTTTTCAGGAAGGGTTCAAAGGAATACTCCAGAAACCCCCTTCGTGTCCTTCTCTCGAAGGTTCTCTCTAGCCCCGTCGTTCCCTCGCCGGCCAATCTCAACAGTGTTATCATTGTTTTCCATATAACAGTGATTTTTATATGATTCAGGTGGAATAGGCTGGAGTTGAGCTAACGAAAGACATGAGAACAACGAAAAGAGCTCTAGCACCATAATAACATAGTAAGGTGTTGTGTTTCCAATTAAGAGAGAATAAAGCTTCAGAAGAGCAAAATGGAGAAGAAGAAGTTCACTATAAAAAAATATTCTTACTATATTCAAATGACAAGAAAGTGGTCAGTATATACAAGGTGAAAAATGTGCTAACAGACTAACAAAATCCCTAACGGGTGAAGATGTATAGTAAAAACGGAAATTCTAATAAACATATGTAAGTATATATTCATACCAGAACGTATGGAGCATATTTTAAATAGGTCCACTGATTCTTTAACATCTCTTCCCCGTGGCATCTTAACAATCAAAATACGAGATATAGTCCATTTTATGTTTTCGGTTTCATGGGTTTTGTTTCAAAAAAAACATACATGAATGATAATCCACTAACCTTAAAAGAATTTGGGACGGTGGAGATGCAGTTTCATTGATAAGAAACCTCCAAAAATAATCCTTACAGAGATCGAGATTCACCGCTAAAACCTTGATGTTGTCGAAATCTGTAGAGAACGTTGTTTTTCCCTCGTTTTTTGGTGGATAAAACATGTTATTTATAAACACTATTAGTGGCTATGTTAAACATAATTAACTTTTAATCAGTTACCAAAACCACCACCTAATTATCAATTAATGACATTATGGGGCATTTTACCAATTCAACAATCTCTTACTTACCCTAAGGGAGAAATATCTGATTATTATATATACAAAATCAAAACATACACCACCATGCATATTATATATGCGAACTTCAGAGAGATGTTCATTCTCAATATACCGATTCTTTCATCAATTATGTTTTTGGTGCTAGCGGAATATTACATAAACGATTCCCACGTAGATTTTCTATCAATCATTAGTGAATACCAAAATATTTGTAAGTGTGTGATCTCATGGGTTTAACACTAAATTGGTAGCCGATTAGTCCCACTAATCAACAAATCAGGGTTTTCATCCAGCAATACTCCTCAACGACTAGATAATGTGAATAAACATCCTTTTCTCCGTAGAACCGAAGTGAAAGAAAATGCAAAATTTCTTAATGTGTTTTCAACTTCGGATACTTCTAGAGTATGGTTTGATTGTAAAATCGTACTATATTATCAATTACGTTTTATTTCAATCATAATCGATCGTCGAATGATCCTATTCAATCTCTTATTATGACTCTTAGGAAAATCCTCCTAAGAGAGAAAATCTTCAATGTTTATTGGAAGATACCTTCTCTTGACTTTATCATGTTATATCATCTCATGATGGTATCAATGTTCACAAACTGAGAGAGCCCCAACAACCCCTTGGATCTATTTCTATAGATACGTATCCCTAGAATATAGGCTAATTTTCCCAAGGGTTTCATGGATACCAGTTCGGATAACAAAGTCTTAGTCCCTTGCAATTAGCATACATCATTTCCTATTAACAATATGTCATCCACACATAACATAAAGAAAATAATGTTGCACTCGCTAACCTTCTCGTACACACAAGACTCTTATTCACATAACAAAATTTGAACTTTTGAACTTCCTTTTTAAGTCAAAGGTTCCAACTATGAGAAGCTCGCTTAAGTCCATAAATTCTCATTTGCAGGTTGAGTACCATACTATCCCTGAATGAGATTGTAAAACCTGTAGGTTGAGTCATAATCATGGTACGCCGCTATGACCAGAAAAATCTGAATAGACTATACCCTTGGCAACTAGACGTACTTTATAGGTCTCTACCTTCCAATCAGCTTCAATATTTTTCTTGTGAACCCATTTACAATCAATTGGTCTAGAATTTGGTGAAGATTCACCAAAGTCCATACTTTGTTTACCCTCTTCAATTTCATTTCGGATTTCATGTCTTTCCATCATTTCTTAGAGTCAAGCTCTGCGTTGCTTCTTAAAACTTTAGTGCGTCATCATCGACACGATTTATATTTTTCTTTTACACCATTAGATTCAACATGTCAAGCGCATATCAAGAACGTGTAGACCTTCTAAGAGGAGCTTATCTAGAAAGGTACTATTTGATGAGGATGAGACTCCGACCGAGACACCAATAATCCAAAGACCAGTCACAAGGACCAAATGCAAAAAAAATGTAGATCTTATTCGCTCAAATGGTGGCGTATGAACTCGAAAAAGCATAAGAAAGGCATAAAGATATGTCAATGGAAGCTTATGTGATTTATCTACAAGTAGATGAGGCCAAAAGGAGAAAGAAGCTAGAGAATCTAGATTGTGAGTCTCGTTCATCTTCTTTTGCTTTCATCTTTTCTGTTCTTAACTTTCGGATGTCTAGTTTTGCGAACCATCGCGATGAACCACCATATGGTGAGGGAGCTGTGCAAAAGCATCCACCATGGCCTTTGATAATGGATGAATTCAGACGCGTGATGCAATAATTCACTAATGCCGACCAACGACATTGTTGGATTGAAGCAGTAGCGCGTGAGGAACCAAAACGGAGGAGACCAAACAAAACTCTTAATCCATACTCCTTAGACATGGATAGGAAAAAGTATACCGAGGTGCATGATGAGGAGTATGACTGTACCATGAGGCAAAACTAGTGAGCAAGAGATCAACTCGACGATAACATCAACAACATCAAGATGTAGATTCGTATGTTGATTGTTTGTAGTAATCCAGAAGCTTATTTTAAATTGAAATGGATGACATATATGGTTTTTGACATCCATCAATGTTCCAAATTTAAGAAGCTTAAACTAGTCGCAACCAAGTTTGGCGACTACGACACTAGCATGGTGGGAACAACTCACACTTTCTCAAAGGCGTATTGGAGATCATGCTATCACCTCCTGGGATGGGATGCATACCATCATCGATTTGTACCTTCTCACCATCATCGAGAGTTTAATCAATGTTTGAGGTGATTGGTGCAAGATAGTAGGAGCATTGAAGTCTACTACAAGGAGATGAACCTCTTGATGATTCGGTAGAACATCGAGGAATATCAGAAGGCAACAATGGATTGCTTTTTAAGCCGTTTCGACCCGGCCACATAGAATCATGTGGAAAAATCACCGTTATATAGACATAGGCGACATGCTGCATCTAGCAGTATAGATCGAGAGACAATGGAAGAGGAATGGGAAAACATTCTAAACATATGGAAAATCTTCTAAATATAGACTTGTAGAAAATTGGTTTGATAAATTGAACACAGGACACAAAGCTGAGCCAAATGTGGAGGCACCATGACCTAAAATAGCAGTGACCACTGATATACCTTTACAAAACTGTGATACTCACTATTTCAAATGCGAAGGTTAGGGACAATTTTCTCGGGACTTCTAGAACAAGAAAGCCATGATAATACATTGTCCAGAATGATGAGTTCGAGGAATAAAGGGCTTATAATTACAAGTTAAAAAGAATCCATTGTACAAATCGTACTTAAGAATGGCGTATGGGGTATGTGTGTTTATTGTTGTACAATAAACAACATTAGGTAAAGTGTCGTCACCCCCCATCTCATTTGAATGAAATTTTGGATGAATTGTAGGGATCTTCTATATTTTATAAGATAGATTTGAAGAGTTGATACCATCAATTCGCATGAAGGAGCATGATGAATGGATTATAACATTTAAGATAAAATTAGAGCTTTTTGAATGGTTAATCATGCTTTTTGAATTAACTAATGAACCAAGCATGTTTATGACAATAACGAATCATCTTCTTAGAAAATTTATAAGAAACTTTGTGGTTGTATACTTTGATGAAATCTTAATGCACAAAAAGACCTTATAAGAACGTGTAAGGCACTTTAGATCGATTCTAGATGTGTTGCGAAGCGAAAATTGTACGCTAATCTTAAAAATTCTTTTTTTTGTACTAACAAATTTCTGTTATTAGGATTGGTTGTAAGTAAATAGAGAATACAAGTTGATGAAGAAAAGATCGAGGCCATACGCAAATTATTGAGCCTTAAGATGGTTGGAGAGGTCTTAAGTTTTCATAGATTGGTCGGTTTCTATAGACTATTCATGAAGGATTTCAGTACCTTTGTTGTTTCATTGACAAAAATGATAAAAAAATGTGACATTCAAGTGCGGCGAAGCTCAAGAGAAGGTCTTCTAAACCATAAAACATAAATTAACACAAGCTGACATTACCGATTTTTTTTTAAAACAGTTGAGATTAAATGTAATGCATCAGGAGTAGAAATTGATGTAATGCATCCATCATACGATAAATAACACTATGCATTGGTGCAAGCACCCCCGACATAGCAACAATACTTGTTGTCCAAGGTGTTCATGGTTCATACCAACCACAAATTACTGAAGCATCTAAAAGGACAACAGAAGCTAAATCACAGACATGCCTAGTGAATGAAATTTATAAAAACCTTTTCATGCATCATTAAGTACAAGCAAGGTAAAGACTCGAACAGAGATTCAATAGACTCGAGCAAAGAATCGCTCGAGCCAACCAAACTATTTGGATAGATAGAGCTGAAGGAACTCGGCTCGAGTAAAAAATCGCTCGACTCGAGTGAATTCTACGGACAAATGGAGCATGCGAAAGGCTAGATCACTTGACTCGAGAATCACAAATCTTGACCGCGCATGGGAGGATTGAGTTCAATAGAGCGCATTTAGGCTACCTAGCATACGATAAGGAACATTAAGCAATGGTGTGAATGCTCCCGACATAACAACATTACTTGTTGTAAAGGAGTTTATGGTTCATACTGATCACAAATTACTCAAGCATCTAAATGGACAACAGAAGCTAAATCACAGACATGTCAAGTGGGTGAATTTCATAAAAACCTTTTCGTGCATCATTAAGTACAAAAAAGGTAAGGACTCGAGCAGAGATTCACTCGACCCGAGCACAGACTCGCCTGACCCAAACAAACTCTCTGGATAGATAGAGGTCAAGGAATTCGGCACGAGCCTCGCTCGACTCGAGTGAATTCTCCAGACAAATGGAGCATACAAAAGGCTAGACCACTCGACCCGAGCATCACAAAGCTTGATTGAGCATGGGAGGATTCGACTGAGCTTAGGCGAGGATTGGCTGAACGTACTTAAAATTTTGCAGAATTCGAGTTTAAGACTTATGTGGAGATCGACCGAGCAGTTGTACTCCTCAACCGAACACTTTTTTGTGTTTAATTAATTTGTTTGATTTGATTCAGTTTCTATTATGATTTTGTCCCTATAAATAGAAGAACCTTTATATGAAATTTACCTAATCTTTGATTAATTGAGATAGTCTCTTTCTTGCTAATTCTTGATATTTTGCTAATGAACATTTGGAGAGATTCTAAGTGTTCAATAACATATAAACACTACATCAAAAGTATTGTGTCATCATTCTCTAATTCTGGGATTTGTTAGTCGAGTTTCAAGTTGGGTTTAGAAAATCCTTTCTTCGGGAAGAAAAGTTCTAGGTTCTGCTATCGCGTTGTTTGGGGGTTCCCATCCATTTCCATCTTCTAACAAAAGAACGTTGGTCTACTACCTCAATTGGATTGTGTTTTTTGACGAATTCATGAACTATTTTTGTAACCTATTCTCGCCTTTAACAATTGAAGATGAAAATCTCCTATTCAACCTTAAACATCAAGAAAACATTCCTCATGGAGCATCTCATGCTCCTGAAGTTGTGTCGGTTCAATAGATTCTTGAATCTCACTAAGAACATTTTTATACCATTGTTTCCTTCTCCTCCATTTCCCAATAGGTTGCACCTCATGCTACAATCACTTTGTGTTAAAAACATTGATAAAATAGTATCCCATTGTTTCTTTGGGATATAATATAAATCGACACTTATAAGAACTAGCGTCATAGTTACCATATTGTGCTCTCTAGATAAAACTAGACAACCCAATGCTAATATTTGTTTCAAATTTGGCCTAGATCATCCCCATATCTCATATAAAGTCATCGAGACTGCTTTATTGGAAAATCTGTCAAACAAATATGAAATTGCTAAAGGTCAAGGATACTACAAATAATTTATAATTATGAAAAATATAACAAATTTTATTACATAATATTGTTCTAAACTCACAAATATTGAACATAGAAATAGAATATTGTGTTCAAAAAAATTTTAGAACATAATAGACATCCTCTAAAACATGGTGTCTTGCCCAAGGCCATACATAGAAACATCTATCATATAGCTAATGCCTTAAGATTAAAATGTTAAAGCTACTAACTAATACTTACGTAGAAGTATTAATAGTACCAAAGAAATCATGAAAAGAATTTTCAACGGTCGTACCTTCATTATTTCCATTGAGAGACACAAGATACTCCTTACGGTATCTCTTTCAATGTCCTTTCTTTTCATAGAAGAAACACTCAGCATCAACATGGTACGCCTTGCCCTCATTGGCCTTGTATTTGGTCACACGACCCTTAGCCAAAGAAGGCTTCTTCTTGAGCCACTTCTTTTCTTTCCTTTTCTTGGAAGATTAGCTAATGACCATCATAGTCCATACCCCTTTTGACATCTAAAATGTTATTTGATTCAAATAATCAACAAAAAAAATCAACATCTCATACAAACTATTGTTCATCGTGTTATAAGTTTTTGACCATCGAGCACCCCGACTTCAAAAATTATTTTATAAGATCAATCATCCTAAGAATATGGGATTCCATGAGTAAGTTGACATATAATCTAGACATGACTAGAGTTTTGGACGGCTAATACCTTGTTCTTGTACGCTGCAAACTGTACATCTTCTTAAGATACTCAATTACGTGTTATCGCTAGAGTTTTGAACTTATTGATTCCAACGATAGCATTAGCATCATTCACAGGTAATGCTTGCGTGGCTAATTTATTGATCATATTGAGAAGCTTTTTGTGTATGAGAACCGACATGAGGTTTTCGTACCAATCATCGATGTTTATCCAAATAAACTTTTGGACATCTAAGATGACTCATAACATTATGGAATAAATTTTTATTTATGAAAGTGAGAGATCCGAAAAAAAACATGGCAACGTAAAAACAATTCTAAAACAGTTTTTTAGACATAAACATCATCAAGAAAATATTAATTACTAATCAATGAAATTATAACACTGGAAATCACATTCTTATTAGCAGTATTTTAACTCATATAATACTAGTGACACCTTTGGTAGTCAACTTGCTCGTCAAATACACTAACTAGGTTAACATGCAATCGTATACATCATATAGTCCCGAGGTAATCTAGTCGCTTCTATTTACTAGTTGAGTTCACCAATAAATCATAATTTTCAATAATTATGATATCTATCTCCCGAATAGTCGTAGCTCAGAATATCACGCTTTCGGTGCTTGCTTGAGATGATAGATAATTTTTTTTAGTTTTCAAACCATATTAGATTTTTTTTCAAGAAATTCCGGTGTTATTGTCATAAATACTTGTTTAGTGAGACTCGATTTTAAAAATCATTGTTCACATATAGTTGCTTAAGACCATCCATAGGAAACCGCAAGGCTGAAAATCAGCTTAATTGTAGTAGCCTTGACCTTTAGATTATATCTCTCATAGACTAATCTACACCAGATGCTAATAAAATCTCTGAGTGAACAAAAGTTTTTTGGACCGGTTAATGAAAAAAACCCAAACGATAATATTTTTAGTTTTTTTCCAATGGAACAAGCTTCCATGTTTGATTGACACCTTACTATTGGACGATTTCACTGGGATAATTGAGTGCCTTAATAGATTATTCAGTATCGTAAAAGTACAAGAGGAATTAGAAAAATGTTAAAATGAATTTGATATTTTTCCTTAGATCTCATCGGCATTGGATGAACATTGTTTGATAGTGGGACAACAATATCACGCAACGGGATAATAATCTTTGTGATTTCATCAATTGCAAAGGTGAAAGATCATGATGGGAAGACGATTCCAAGGAAGGCACCATTAGCCAGGGGAATCAGCATGAAAAGATGTGATTAATGGTGTGTAGAATGGATTTGTGTTAACAAAAGACTCATGTGAAAGAAAGTACCTAGATAGATATAAGAATGAGAACACAAGTTCATGAAATTGAGCATGATGTGACACAAAGATGCATTTCCCAATGAGATCTAGGAATAGGTAAGAAATATGAGAAGAGGAGTTAGCCTAAGAAAAACAATGGGATGACCGAGTATTGAGTTTATATGTGGAATATGGGTGTAACTAATGGTTGCATAGACACACAAAGACTCCAACTTTGCTTTTGGGTGAACGATGAAATAGGATTTCAATGGGTGACAAATGAGATAGGTTTACTATTGGCATGCATTTAGTGAGGTAGAAAGTAGTAGGGAATACAAATAACCAAATGTGAGTTGGGAAGGACACATGGGAAAGAAGGAACAAATCAGTTTTACGATATGACAATGACAACGTTCAAAGATGCAACTATTTTTGGATGTATGTGGAGGTGTGGTGAGGTGTGATATTCTATTGGATGGAAGAAATGTGGCTAAAGCAATTTACTCCCTTCTATTTTAACCATAAAGGGTGGTGAATTTGTGACGAAATTAAGTTTGAAAAGCTCTTTGAAACATGTAAATGTGAGATAGACATGAGATTTTTTGTTTCAAATGGAAGGTTGTGTAAAAAGTGAAATAATGAAAAATATAACATAGTACTTGAAACCATCCAAAGAAAATATATGAGATGTCCAAACACCGGAGAAAATAATTTGAGTAGGCAAGAAAATGTAATGGTGGAATGAAAAAGTAGAGATCTATGGCTTTTATTCCACATCTAGTTGGTTTGAGACAAAGGTAAAGGAAACTTGGACATATAATGCTTAAGAGTAGAAATGGGGATGATCTAGACGTAAGTGCCACTAAGAGAATATGGTATTAGATGTGAAATAAATAGAGATGATAAAAAAATCAGCTGATGATGTCTTAGGTAGATGAATCAGTTCATAGGTAATATCTTTAGCTATTTATCGTGTTAGAATTGTGGACACTATTTTGGATTGTGACAAAACATTCCACATCTTTGACATTTCCCTTGATATCCATGTCTAACGGAGGAGGACTTGCAATAATACGGAGAGGACCCATGACCACGGTTGCGGTGGAGATGGATGAAAGGAGGCGAAGAAAGGTGTGGCAGGGAGAGATATGCAATGGAGGCTTGAATATCCAACTTTTTCTCATGAAACAATTATCATTAATGATGCTCATCAAGGGAATCAGAGTTTCATGAGCATTAATGGCAACCACCACGGATTTTTACTCCTCAGGTTGACTATCTAGTGCATATTCAACAAGAGTTTATAAATCTTTCTATAGGAAGTTCAAGTTCATCCAACTTTTTTATGATGAATCACAAATATTCATCAATAGTTAGTACCCTTGGTGGCTCGTTTTTTAGTTTATCCTTGAATTGTTTGAAAAATTCCCATAAGTAATTGAGAGAAGCTTCCATGTATCACGAATGAATAAGCACGCATGACCATGGGTTTGATGCGTATCAGAGTTAAATATAAATAATCTAATCTACCCGCAAGTGCACGACACGTGTGTAGTATTTTAGGTGTCGATCCCACAGAGACTATGCAACACTACCTAAACCCGAACTACGAATCAAACTTGCTAACGAAAGAAGGTGAATAAGGAATGAAATACTGAAAGCAACTAAACTACTTGGTTCTAACGGATGATACAAACGTCCTAGGAATCCGGTTTCACCACAAGACTACCGAAACCGACGATCAACCTATCT